>QVRM01004623.1:0-55435 GCA_003439945.1 Dermanyssus gallinae | reverse complement strand
TGTGACTGTCTGGACCGCGAGCTATTCTATTGTACAAAGCAGGTTCTGACCAGACACGGTCGGTTCAAAAGCTACATAATGAGGACAAAATTGGCTCTCGTTTGCCGGACGACGTATAGCTCTATCGCCGTAAGGGGCCTTTCTACTATCAGAGAGGTTGTCTCCTAAATGATGATGACGGCGGAGGCATAGTTCGACAACATTTTGACTTTTAAGGGAACTCTGGAAAAATCCAGTAGGGGGAGCAGCTGGGCTCTAGGGGTCTCGACTGCCCTACTTAAGCCGGTTAAACTTGGCATTGCTCTCGCCCATCTAGTGGGACCACGGTGTTCCGTGAGGATAGCGAAAGCAGAGGAAACAATGACGGTGAACGGCGCAGAGCCGCCTCGGCCGTGGTTTTGAAGTAATACCATAGCAAAACAAAGCCGGGGGCAATACGCGTCTTGTGGGCTTGTGAGTCCCACACTAGTCACGCTAGCTGTTCCTCACTAATGTGCAATAACTATTCCCGAAACCTCCCAAAACAAATGTACACTCATCCAACACCTTTTGTATAGGTATGTGCACCATTCGGTATTATTATTAGTATTATTATTTATATTATTATTATTATTATTATTTCGCGTAGTTGGTGTTAGAAGAGTCACATCAGATGCGTGCGACTCTCCCTGAGGACTCGGCACGCCGCGTTTCGTCTAAACTGTCCGAGGGAGACGTTTCCGGGGCGGCCCGCTTACTATGCTCTACGGACTCGTTTGTTTCGGGAGACGAAGTCCTGGCCTCGCTTGCCGCCAAGCACCCACCTGCTCCATCATACTCGGTTTTGCCGGACCCTCCTGACTCTATGACGCAGCGTCACTCTTCAGTCGATGATGTCTTGGGAGCTGTTGCGAGCTTTCCGGCCAGTTCGTCCGCCGGTCCTGACGCTTTGCGTCCGTGTCATCTGAAGGACCTTCTTGCACCCGTGCTTGGACCGGTGGCAAGGAGACTGGCCGCAGCACTTGCCAGAGTGGTGGACGTCTTGAGACGGGGTACACTGCCGACTGAGGTCAGGGAGATTATATTCGGCGCCAAGCTATTCGTACTCCGCAAAAAAAAGACTCATCGATTCGCCCGATCGCCTGTTCTCGCATGATACGGAGGATTGCTGCAAAAATAGCATGTCGTGAGGCCAAAGATCTCATCATCGAGCAGCTTGGCCCGCACCAGTTGGGTTTTGGCTTAGCAGGCGGGGCGGAGGCAGCTGTACATGCAGCAAGAGCCTTTGTCCAAGCAAGCCCGCCCCGAACGGCACTCTTGAAGTTGGATTTTCGCAATGCATTCAATACTATTCGAAGGGATCATATACTTCGTGCAGTAGTTGACGCAGTACCGGAAATCTTCAACTTAGTGAATCACGCATACAGAGAGCCATCCGTCCTGTTGTTTGGGGCCCACATGTTGTCCTCGGCATCGGGTATACAGCAGGGAGACCCCTTGGGGCCGGCTCTATTCAGCCTGGGTATACGTGAGCTGGTCAACTCAATACAAGTGCCTTTTAACGCCTGGTCCCTCGACGATGGCAGACTCGGTGGACCGATGGAGGACTTACTCGAGAAAGTGCGCAGAATTCTTGCCTTTGAGACAGTCAGTGGCCTGGTGTTAGACACGGCCAAATGCGAGGTGTTCGCGCCGGGGACAGACCCGGACGACCCCACATTGAGAGCCTTACTTGCGTTACTACCAGGGTGTAGAGTCGTGTCTGAACCCGACGTTACGCTTCTTTGCGCACCGCTCCTACCATCTGCACTGTCGAGTCTACTCGACCCCATGATGGACAGATCGTGGGCGATGCAAGAACGTCTGCCTCTGGTCGGAGCCCACCAAGGGCTTTACCTACTCCGCTCGTCGTTCTCCGCGTGTCGCATCGTACATATCATACGAGCCATGGACTGATCGGGTACATTCAACAAGCTTCTCCAACCATTCGACGACCAGGTGGTGGAGGCCCTCGAGACGTTTTTAGATCACGGCAGGCCCTGCCGTGGTCGCCTCAATGCGTGCTATTTCGGTTCATGTCCAACGCCTGCTCCCGCCGGGGGCTTGGGCATTGTGTGAGGCAACTCGCGACGCTATAGCGGCTCGACTTCCAAGCTTTACCGCCTGATATGAATAGACTTGCCTGCCAGAGGGCCCGGGCCGAGAAGGTACACGAACCTTCGCTTATTGAGTTGCTTGAAGAATGCGGTGACGACCAGGATAGGGCGCGCCTCCTTGCCGTCGCTCGCCTAGGAGCGAGCGACTGGCTACGCGCACTCCCCGCTGACTCATTGGGTACCCGCCTTGACGACCAATCCACCCGGATCTGCGTTGGCCTGAGACTGGGAGCTGATTTGGTAGAGCCACACAGATGCACTTGTGGCGAGCCTCTCGGACGCCTGGCCAGACACGGCCTGTCTTGCGCTCACTCGGCGGGCCGGCGCCCACGTCACACCGCTCTGAATGACGTTCTTGCAAGGTCGTTGCGAAAGACCGGAATCCCTTGCGTCCTGGAACCGCCTGGTCTTTCTAGAGACGATGGCAAGCGGCCCGACGGCTTGACTTTAATACCTTTCTACAAGGGTCGTTTCCTGGTGTGGGATGCGATTGTGACCGACTCTCTGATTCCCTCCCTTGACGGTCCCGGCGCTTCTCGCCCAGGAAGGAACTGCTGGGCCGCTTCCCGCGTCGAGACATCAAAGATAAGAAAGTATGCGAACTTAGGCCGGGCGTGCCACTTTTTACCCTTCGCATTCGAGACGCTGGATGGCCCTGGGCACCTCACAACCACGCTAATTTCCCAGGTTAGCGACGCTTTGCAGCAGGCTACGATGGACAAGAGGGCGGGCACTTTCTTTTGCCAACGGCTTTCCCTAGAGATTCAGAGAGGTAACGCGATTTCGGTGATCGGAACTATGAAAGACTGGATGGACCCGCGTCTTTGCGTCAGGGGTCGGGCAAGACTCCCACTCGGACACGAGTGATAGATGAGGAGTGAGCCATCGGTGCCGTGGATTTAAACATTCACATGTATATATTATATTCCTAAATAAAGTGCTATATTTAAAAAAAAGTATTATCATTATTATTGCAAAAAAAAAGCATAAACACAACAATGTTGATGCGTGATTAAGGTACCCGCACAAACGACACTTGCAGACGACAGCTACAAATTGCAAATCCTTGCAAGCCTTATTTAGGACAGCCAGAGGTCACGCAAAGGCTTTTTCCACCTGCCGTAAAACCTCGCGCCTCTTAACCGCTTCTTACACGTCTTGAGATGTGAGGGATGGGCCGGCTTCAAGTCTTTGGCTGAGCAAAGATTAGTTGTTGGATGCAGCGAGCAAACGTCGTGCTTCCTACATGCTAGATTTCTGCAACTGCCTTTGGTGTTGTTGTTCTTGTCTTTATCGGTGTTGTTGCTACTGTAGTTGCAGTAGAGGTTGTTGTTGTTGTTAAAGCCTAAAACTTGGAAGATGCTGTGATGTATTCGTTTGCAAGGCAAGGCTATTGGTTGGCTGTCGGTCGTCGGTGACGACGATACTAAGGAAAAAAAACATTCGCTAATCCAAATTGATCGATGCCCATTGACTAGCCTCGCCGCGTGGCTATAGCGCTGTCATCATTATCATCATTGTAATTCCCACTATCAACATCATCGTCTACCACCACCATCATGAGACGTCGTCGTCGTCGTGGCTGTTGTTTTTGTTCTTGTTGCAGACGACATTGCCTTTCGTCGTCTCTCTGGCGGAGAAGGCGGAATACCATACAAAAACCTATAGCCTGTCTAATCCTTACAAATTGTCTTCGTGTTGTTCGAAGACGTCCAAGTCGACAGCTTGCCGGCGCTTGCTTGCAGGCGTGGCTGTTGTGCTATGCGGGTTTCAGTGAGCCGCGTTACGGCCAGGCGTGCCATAAGGCGCTCCCTCGCATCGCTTGTAGCGCCGAACGTTGCGAGATAGGTCACACGCGGAAGTGCCTCCCACTTACTTCCCGTTCCCACGTTCGAGTATCTATCTATATATCTATCCTTTCAGCTAACTATTTGGCTCTGCCGGCGGGTCGGTCAGTCGTTGGAGTAGGGAAACCGGGACGCGGACGGGGGGGGGGGGTCTGTGGGACCGTCTCAACGTTGACGAACGGTGGGCTAAGCTGGTGTAGCGGTCAAAGCGGATATGAGAGAAATAGGAGCTCAATGCAGCCATTTCACTTTCTGTTTTGATTAGAAGGAAAAAAAACAGGAGGCACACGAGGAAGAGAACGACAACATAGCAGAAAGTCGAACGGGGGTGGGTGTTTTTTGTTTCTGGCCTACGTTTGGAACTCACGAAAGCGGTTACTGGCCAATCCGCTTAAAATTGCTGGACGTCCGTTAGTTCGTCGGCCGATGATGCTGCGGATTTTTCCCTCCTGTTGAACAGGGCAAATCCAGTGCGGCAAAGTGCACGTTTGCATCAATGTCCACGCATCTACAGAAAAATTGGTAAACAAATAAATATACATACATTACTAACATTTGCACGTACGCCTTGATCTCATTCATGTTGCGTTGTTATTGGCTGTTTAATCATTGACTTAGGTGTCTCATTAGAAAATACGAAGTAAACCACTCAATACAGAAAAAAAAACTTGAGGTCCTTAGACATCCAACACACCGATTTCTTCTTAGGTATTTTGTTTTGATTTCTGATTGAACGCTTGATTTTGCTGTGACGGTAAGGAATGACTTCTGAAAAATGTGCGGTAGTTAACGTATATTTTGACAGGAATTTCAGGATTATATTAGCATTGCTCTTAGTGAAAGTGTGAACCGTTGCGTTGTTCATTTTCTGTCACAATTCTGAACTTACTGTGCGTTTTTCCCAAACACGTTCGTAGAAAAATGATTTAAGAGTACGTTAAGGCAGTAGTGCAAAGGGAGTCGTATAAACTTATAAAAAAATTGCTGCTGGGGATAACGTTGGTTAACGTAATCTTCCGCATCGTCTATGGCTTGCCCCTACCTACGGTCCTCTATGCCCCAATATACCACCGGACAGTATCGACAACTAGAGATTATAGCCTAAACTTTTTATTAAGGCGCAGTGAGAAAACGCCGCAGACATAATGGAGGTCCACTTCATATATGAACAACGTGGGCTTTCAAAACAAAACAAAATCTAATACGTAAGTGTGTGTAACTTCTCACACGTAAAGTCATGGATTGAAATGCCAAAACACCAGCCACTCTTAACTTAACTTTTATAAGTAATTTGCATTTTTACGAGTTGTTTACCATATGCGTGTATATATTGATTCAACACAACGATCTCTTTTCTTGAGGCTTCTTAGCGTCCATCCTACTGGACTAGGAAAGGCAAAGACTGTTGCCGATGCGTTTGGCAGTTCGTTGCGTGATATTTAGTGCATTCCTGCATGTACAACCGGCAGCGGCATTTCACCCCTACCTAGTTAAATTCACGAGTGAAACACTAGACGGTGGGAGCGGCTTGCCATGTATCTTTTGTACCGCACAATACAACGTGAAGGTCACTGGAGTGCAACGGCTTGCCAGCGGGGACATGCGGCTAAGAGTCGCAGAAACAACACAGGGCGCATCGGCACATTTCTTTGATGCACTTAAATCAAAAGGAGACGCCAATGTATCGACTGACCACTCTGCACTAAAAAAAGTATTATAGTAAGGAATCTGCTCGAAGGTATAAAACGGGAAGAAGTCGACCAAGCAATTAGACATGCCGCCAGCGTTGCTGGCCTCTTGCTTGTAGAAGAACCACAGAAAGGAGCCAACGGCCGGTGGTCGGCTCTGGCCCGAATGAACTCATCCGACTTCGCAAAGCTGATGACGGTTGGACGGATCCAGATTGGCTGGTCGTCCTCTCCCATCTCAGAATGGGTCAGCGTGCCGACATGCCAGAAATGCCAGAGAGTTGGGCACCAGGCTCAATCTTGTACATTAGAAGAAGTCACGGTCAAACGAATGTCATAAGTGCGGCACCCTGGGTCACGTCGCAAAAGATTGCGAGGGGTCCCTCTCATGTTATAACTGCGGGGTACCCGGGCATGCAGCCAACTCTGCAGCCTGCCCGGGATATAGGATGAAGATCGCCGAGGCCAGGCGCTATTTGGACCAAGCAGGCCCTCGACGGAAAATGCAAAACTGTCCTTTAACAATCACCAAGGAAATCCATCCTCTTCCACAAGCGGAGTCGCCACCTACCTTTGAACCCACAGAAAACGTGGCGCTGAGCGGGCAAAGTCCTCCTGCGGATACGCCTACTGTCGACGCAGACGGCTTTAGGCCGGTTATCTCGCAAAAGAACCGCAAAAGAGGCCAGCAATCCTCGACTGATAATCAACGGTTAGCCAAATTTCAGCACTTAAATGATGCGAATTAAGGTTATTCAACTAAACTGTAACAGGAGCCGCGGAGCTCATCTAATACTAGACGAAATAGTGTCTAGGAGGAGCACTGCACTCTCTCTGCTTAGCGAGCCTAATGTGAAACTGGCAAAGAAGAACCAGACGACCTGGGTTGTGGATGCTCAGACCAGTACCTGCATTGTGCATAATCTGCCATCATGTCTCCGAGTTACGGGTTGTGGAAGAGGATCAACCTTTACATGAACAGACGTGGACGGCGTCGGTCGTTTCTACTCATGTTACAGCAGTCCAAACGGCACGCTGGACGGCCCGGAGGACCTGCTCGAGGAGATGACAACGTCAGCGAGGGATTGCCCTCTACTACTAGTAGTCTTTACTGAAGATTTTAGCGCAGCCTTGACAACATGGGGGGCAACCAACACTAATAGAAGAAGCAGAGTTGTTCTTAAGTGGTTAGCAATGCATGACCTTGCTGTTCTCAATAAAGGAAACGACCCTACCTTCCACCGCGGGGGAACTGAGTCGCACATCGATTTGAGGATCTGTAAGAGAAGCCACGTTTTTAAGATTTCAAATTGGACCATACTACTTGACGAAGAGAACCTTAGCGATTACTATTGTATAGAATTTGACGTCGAAGAAACCACTCCCTTAGCAGCCCTTTCTGCCCCGGTTAGGCCATCCCGGCTAAAGCCACCTGACAACAGGGAGCTGCAAAGGAGGCTGGCAAAAATACTTAAAGTAAAGGGTGAACCTGAAACCGCTTAAAAGCTTCAGAACGTTCTGGAGGAAGCGTGCAAGACGCCAAGCAAGAGGCGAACGTATCCAAAGCGACTACGTCCAGTTTTGCCGAAGTATTGGTGGAACGGAGAGATCGCGGAAGCCCGCAGACGCTGCATCTACGCCAGGCGAAGATTCACCAGAGCAAGGCGCAGTTGCATGAATAACATAATCATTGCGCAATTGCAAAACGAATTTAGAAGTTTTAGGGCCACTCTACGCAAGGCTATAGATGAAAGCAAGGAACGATGCCATAAGGAATTCTTGTCGGGAATAGAAAACGACCCGTGGGGACGACCGTACAAGCTGATCCGTGGCAAGACAGAAACAAGAAAGAGCGCTAACCTTTCCCCGGACGAACGCCGACGGGTAATAGAAACGCTTTTCCCTCGACATCCATCCCTCAACAGGACGCCTTTCGAAGCGGGTGCGGACGAGAAACCAGTCCAAAAGGTGACTCTAGAGAAGGTCCGTGCAGCGGGAGAGAGACTAAAAGCCGGAAAGCACCAGGGCCTGATGGTATACCGGCCTCCGCCGTAAAAGTTCTCTTTAAAGAGTTTCCTGAAGTAGTTTCCCACGTTGCCGCACGAATACTCAGATCCGGACGCTTGCTTCTGATTTGGAAGAAGGCCGACCTTGTGCCTATTCCCAAAATGAACGGCAGCTACCGACCATCTGCCTAGTCAGTACACTGGCCAAGGGTATTGAGGCGATTATAGAAAACCGTTTGCGAATATTCGCAGAAGAACGCGGCCTTCTTTCACCGAATCAGTTCGGATTTTGCAAAGACCGCTCGTGTCAGACCGCAATACAGCGGGTCGTTGCTAAGACGGAAGATCTACGACAATCCCCGGCAAGGTCCAGGAATCTTCTCATTGTCGTTCTGCTGGATGTCAAAAAATTCTTTCAACAGCTTACCCTGGAGGGTGATACTGGGGACGCTCAAGAGAAAAAGAGTTCCGAACTACCTTTTTCGAATTGTCTCGGACTACCTGAACGAACGGCGGGTAGCCAATAAGGGATCCGAATTTGAAATGACAGCTGGAGTTCCCCAGGGTTCCATCTTGGGTCCTCTTTTATGGAACTTGGCGTACGACGATGTCCTACGCTTAAGAAATCTACCAGAAGGGACAGAGCTACGTGCGTATGCGGACGACCTTACATACAGTAGTACAGGGCGGCACCCCCCAGCAACTGGAACTTAGAGCCAATGACGCCCTGGCCGAGATTTCCGTCTCGATGAGGGGAGCGGGTTTGACGCTGGCCCCTACCAAAAGCGAGGGAGTCATTTTGAGCGCTGTGAGTGGTTGTAGGGTTATGATTCTAAAGTATTTGGCGTGAACGCTAATAAAGAACTTTATTTTTGGCGAATTCTCTTTTAAGCGACCATGTCGCGTCTTCTGACCGGGCTTGCATATTCTTCTATGGTGCAGAATTTTATCACGAACACGATGGTGTGCTTAGTTTCTGTCTACGAAGACTGGTTGTCTCGCAACAGCACATTTTGTGCTCCTATGTCGGGCAAAAACACCAGTGTCACAAATTGTAGTAATATCGCTCTCACTCCGAAACAAGACTTCTCAGAGACCATGTTCCATTGGAAAAAATATTTGCTTTAGCGAGCTCTACAATTCTGTATATCGGGCTTCAAATATTCCTGCAACACCCTGTATATATATATATATATATATATATATATATATATATATATGCGTATAACCCTGTAGTAGGAGACTCAACCATTTAACCGTTTTCTGGTGTTTGGCTATCCTCGTATGAAAAATTTTTAAATACATTTTACACCTATTGGTTAGAACAAGGTGAGACAATTTACCGACGCGATTTTTACAGCGTATGGCTAATAAGCAGGGCAACGAATGAGTCACTATACATTTTTCAGCTGTTACAAAATATCCCGGCTGTATTTGTAGCTTCGGGTTGACGTCTTGCTTGATGGCGGTACCGCTAGTGTAATCAGACGCTACGATCCACATATTGTACTACTGCGCTGTCATAATACGAAAGTTTCTAAAACGCGTGGCTCGCTCCTATAAGAAGCACGCATCTACTTTTATATAAGAAAATATGTAGACAATGGTTGTCATTGTGGTGCCTAAGAATTCAAATTCACACACAGTGGTGTTAGCCTATCGCCAGTAAGTCTAGCGCTACTCACATACTCATTTTTTTCTATAATTTAGTGTCACCTAAGTGTGCTTAAATTGGCTCAAATGCACTCGAAACGGTATGGTAACATGAGAGCACGTATCTCTAAAACGTACTACTACTGTAAGCCTTACTTCAGCGGTTTGAATCGTTGAATCATCGAATCATCCTTTTTTAGTTAAGCTACGCCAACGTGTTTTTTTTTTAATAGAAGGTCACAGCTGTTCTAGTTTAACTTCGTGCCTCATAACCGCAACGAACAAATAATCCGATAAAGTGGTGGTTGACAAAGACCGCTGAGCAAATGCCACAAAGGACTACCTCAACGAGGTCAAAATAACAGAAGGATCGGCTTTCAAAGACAAAACAACAACCGGAACAATGATCGCGTAGTTGCTGGAAAAGGCAAACAGAGCCTTACCATATTTAGTGCTCTTCGAGCTTCGACAGTAATGCTATCTCCTACCTGCGTCTTTTGCAACACGAACACCGACGACCCGGCCGTGTTTTGCTGCCAAGCATTTGAGTCTTTTAGTCACGCCCAGTGTCAGTCTTCCCGATGCAAACGATCTCACCCAACCATCATTGGATTGCCTGCGTTGCAAGCGGAAGGCGTCCTCGGGAGTCTATGCCACTATCATGCGTTGTATGGCAGATAGTGTTGCGCTTGATGAAATGCTGTACATCCAACTAGCCAAGTCTCCTACCTACCTCGATCTGAACATAATACGTGTCGCACAGAACTGTGAGGAACGAATGACGAAATTGCGGCTTTGAGAAGCAGTCAGTAGCCAGAACAACGCTTGAGATTTACGCCCACGCTTAGCGAAGATCAATTTTCTGCCTCGCATTGACTTCTCCGTGCGCACAACCGCAATGCTTATACAGGTAGTTCAATAAGTTCTTAGAATGAGCTTTTTAGAATTCGAATTTTAGCACGCTTTCACCGCTAATAGGAACTGCAACTTTTCGACTGCTAGCACTCAATATATTATGGTGATTGGCCGTTGCGATTTCGTTTGATAGCTTTTCCCGTGCAGCGTATCGGCGTGATTTTTAAAAATGGAGAAAAAAGAGTGGTTATCAAGCATTTTTATTTCAAAGGTTGGAATGCGACCCAAGTAAAAATTGAGTTAGACGAGACGTACAGTGACTCTGCGCCATGTTTTGCCACTGTTTCCAACTGGATTAATGTGGTAAAAAGAGGTCGCAGGAGCACCGAGGATGAACTACGTCCAGGAGGCCAAAAAACGGCAACTGATGAGGAAAACGTAGAGAAAGAGAAAAGAAAAATTCTTGGCACAGATAAGCGAATGAACATTAAGGAAATAGCGGAGGCATTAGGGATTAGTTTAGGCAGTGTGCATTTTATCCTACACGAAAACTTGAAGATGAAAGAGCTTAGAGCAAAATGGCTGCCGCATTTGCTCAACCAAGGCCAAAAAGACGCGCCTGTTTTGGCTTTACAGCGAAATTTGGCCAAGATGTCGAACAATCTGTCGGATTTTTAGTGCAGATTCATGACCGTCGATGAAAGCCGGGTTCATCACTACACTCCCGAGACCCAAGAAGCATCTTGCCAATGGTGTGCACCTGATGAAGGACCTCCGAAGAGGGTGCGGACAACGGCATTGACCGGATGGGTGATGGCTACAGTTTTTTAAGACCAACGTAGAATAATGCTGGTCGACTGCCTTGAGAGCTGTAAAACGATCACAGGAGAATATTATGCAAGACTGTTGGACTGCCGTTAGCAAGAACTCATCGTGAAACGGCTCGCTCTGCAGAAGAAGGTTGTCCCGTTTTACCAGGGCAATGCTCCTGCACACAAGTCCCGGCAAGCATCGGCAAAACTGGCCCAACTGAGGTTCGAACTTATTGAACAACCCTCCTATTCTCCAGACCTGCCCCCCTCTGATTATTTCCTCTTCGGACATTTGAAGAATAGTCTCGGTGAAAAGCGTTTTTCCAGCAATGAAGAGGTTAAGGCTGCTGTCAATGCCTATTTTCAGTCTAACGACGCGGAATTCTACTCAAGAGGTATGAAAGCTCTGAAATCTCGGTGGGAAAAGTGTATTGAGCTTCTCGGGGAGTATATCGAATAAGAAAAATTTAAAAACATGATTTGGAAAATTCTCGGTTTTCATTCTAAGAACTTATTGAACTACCTGTACTATCAGCGGCTGTGGCCAGGCTGAGAGAGGGAACAGAGAACACAACAGTGGCCGGCCTCGGCGTCGGCCTCGTGCCCATTTTTGCCAAAACACATTCGGAAACGGGTGCATATTTCCCCATTTGCGCCGAATTTTACGGCTCCTCATCTCTCTTTTTAGTTTTAAATCCTACCATGAAGTCAACGCTGCCAACGAAATTTCTACTCATCAGTTTGCTTGCATGTCGGCAATGAAGACGAGAATACAAACCCAAAATGTTAGATCCAACGTTATGGTCGGTTGAAGCGTATTGCTCGACTAAAGGATGCAGCTAATAAGGGCCTCTCCTTAGCCATACATATTGAACGACGCATAGAAAAATCTGGGAGGAGGCATAAAATGCTTGTCGAATCCAATTTTGACCTTACAGATGCTGCAGTTTTCCGTTGTTCTTAGTATTACTACTCCGTTGAGGAGTCCCGAATTTCTGTCCGTTCTCGTGTCGGTCTCGGGATTAACCTGGTCTCATCGCCGCCACTTTCTGTCTTTTTACGGACAAGACAAGAGCATCCCGCACGCAGTTAATTTGACAACTCGGTCCGCAATGCTGAAGTGTTCTTTAACAGTACTTGCTGCGCATAGGATATTATGCGCGAAGCAGGTGTTTGCATCTTGTTTCTCTAGGTTTCGAATCTACACCCGAGGTCCGGGACCTCATGTCGTTCTTTTCAGAGAAATCAATCTCTAAGGTACTCTCCGGCTGGAAACCAATGGCAATTTTACATCAGACGAGTTCCCTTGTTTGTCTACAGTAGGAAAGCCATTTTTTGGCCTGCGATTAAAAATGCTGCTCGAGAGATCCCATAATGATGAAGTGATTCAGAGAAATTTTAGGCAAAGCATAATCACGGGTATACATAGGAAAGGCAATAATGTGCGACATCGCAATTACCGCCCTGTCTCTAAACACCTGGTGGCTTGGGGAGTTTCTGTACGATGCTGGTGTCTTTGCTTCTGATTTCTGCTACCTTTCTACTACTTTCTTCTATTCTAATTTCTACTAATTGTTTAAAAGCAAACGTTTCTCACTTTATCCTGTGCAACCTATGTTCGTGACTAAACTGTGCATCTTCATGCAATTGGGTAAAATTACTCAATATGGATACATTTTCTTAACTCATCGTTCATATTTAGATCGGAAAAGTTCTGTGAACCATTGACTACTCTTGCACAAAAATAGGCAGTTTGGCGCTCACAGTCAGACCATTAAATCGTGCCGTTCTTATCTTTTATTACCGGCTTTTGAGGGTTTGACAATTACCTCAGCAGGTTCTTATCCGGTCTGAACGGGGTGCTTCAGGGCAACTGCGTCTTGCCGCTGCTGTATCGTATTTCCGTTTTAGACTTAAAAAGCTAGCTGCCAACTGAGGTAAAGCACCTCCAATACACAGACGGCCGTAAGATCTAGAGCCCCGTTGAGTCCTTCAATATGCTGCAACAGGCTGTTGACCCAGCTGCACGTCGTTGTTGTAAAACACGGAAATTGTTAGTTTGATTACTAAATCAAGTCTCATACACCTCCCATCCTCACCACTAAGCGCGATCTGGATTTCCAGGTCACAGCGGAAGTCAATTTTAGTATGCATATTACGCGTGTTGCGATAACTTGCTTAATTCGAATAAGTACAACATTTTCAGATGCCTAGTTATAAAAGACCCACGCGTGTATACTTGACGTTCTGATTGTCAGCAAGTTGTTATACTGCTTTGATGTATGGTCGTATAAAAAAACATCATAGCCCCTTTGACATTGTCAAAAAGCACTGTCCGAAAACACTCCATCGGAGATGCTCTATAAATGTGACCGATTGCTCTACTCTGCAACTTTTTGATGAGTCGAAACATAGTGCCTTAAAGCAGGTTCAGCGGGCTAATATTATTTATAACTTTTCCGACCTGAGCCACTTTTCGGTATTTCCCATAGCCATCGCACGCACAGGGCGGATAGACAACATTTTCGCGTTGTGCATTGATTTACCCTCCATACTACTGCATGTACCTTAGGAAGTATGCTCACACAATTGTTAACTTAGTCTCTGTACGCCCCCTCCCCCCATTAGTTGCAGTAAAGGTACGTTTTTTATATATATATATATATATATATACAACAAGTGGCCCGCGATATTCAGAAAATACTGGATTTTGCAACAAAAAGCGGGTTATGCCTCAACCCACAAAAATGCGAACTCTTTGAGTCGGGATCATCAATATCCGACTCCTCGATCAGACTGATAACCGACCTTCTTCCAGAATGTATCAGGACAAATAAGGCCAACCTTACCTTATTAGGCGTGCCACTTCTTGACGACGGGAAGGAAGAACAGTTATCTGGCTGGGTGGATAAGTTAAAATCCTCCTCAAGCCGCTTGGGTCTTTTGGGTGCACACAGGGGATTGTTCTTACTAAGGTCTTGCTTCTCAACAGCACGGGTAAACCACCTGCTTCGTGGGATTGACCTAACGCAAGATTTAAATATTCTAGAACAATTGAACACCCACACGTTGAACTCCCTGACTTCCTTACTTAACCTAAGTTTACTAGAGACAGCCCGCAGACAAGCCCTTCTGCCAGTGGCAAAAGGAGGCCTAGGCATTCCAGACGCTGTCTTGGTCGCAGGTCCCGCGGTAGTCGCTTCAATGTCTAGTACTTGGCATAAGGCGTCAAAGATACTAGACTTCCCAGCCGTCGAACGGTTACGTTGTCTACTAGAAGATTCTAAGGAGTGTCTCTTGGCACGCACTGGAGCACCCCCTCTGGAAGAACCTACTTCTTAGGCAAGTTGGACCGCGCCGTTGGAGGATATACTCGTACAACTCGCCAATATTTTTAATTCAACAGAAGACGAGGTGGAAAAGCACGGCTCCGAGCAGTTTCATCTAGTAGTGCTGGTGCATGGCTCAATGCCCTACCGAGTGCTCCCGTTGGAACTCTCTTAGATGACTTTGTCGTCAGGATCTGCGTTGGCCTCCGGAGTCCCTCTAGTCGAGGAACATGTGTGCAGCTGTGGCGAAAAGGTCTCACCTCTTGGTCACCATGGCTTATCTTGCATCCGCAGTTTAGGCCGTAGGACGAGACATGCTGCGTTAAATGATACCCTAGCCCGTGCTCTAAGGTCTTCCGGCTACCCTTGTGTTCTCGAACCCGCAGGCTTGTACACAGACGACTCTCGTCGACCTGATGGGATGACCCTAACAGCTTTTGAAGGTGGGAAGACACTTGTCTGGGACGCTACCGTGACTGACTCTTTAGCACCTTCAATGGTCAGTCACGGCGCTACCCAGGCTGGTTACGCTGTTTCGCATGCGGAAAGAAATAAGTGTCGGAAGTATGCACATATTGGAGACTCTATGGACTTTCGACCTTTTGCCTTTGAGACCTTAGGAGGCCCAGGTAAAATTACTGAGGGAGTTATTACTAAAATATGCAAGTGTCTCAGATTGGCTACGGGAGACCCACGCGCTGGTGATTTTTTTCAGCAAAGGCTATCATTGGATATACAACGTGGAAACGCCGCGGCGGTGCTTGGCACCTTGTCCAAGTGGTCTACACCAGGCCTGGACCTAGGGCTGATGTAGTTTGTCGTCACGTTCGCTTAACCCCGTTACGAGTTAAATAAAATCGTTATTCTTATATATATATATATATATATATCCTGAACCGAGCAAGATGGCTTAGTGGCAAAGCCTTTGCCTTGCATTCGGGAGGACTGAGTTCGAGACCCAGACCGGCCACTCTTAAATTGGTTTGCATGGTTCCCAATTTAGACAAGGTAAGTGCTGGAGTGGATTAGTGGATTAAAAATTAGCCATGACATGAAAAAACCGTACACGGGCAATAGTCTTACGAAAAAAATCTTTAAAAAAAAAAATATTTATATATATATATATATATATATATATATATAATTGAATAATTTCAATTTAAGTAAAATCGACACACCTTTTTCGCAACTAAATATTACAGTTTGCCTTACACACTTAAACAAATGTATTCTACTGATCCTCGCGCCGCATTATTCGCCACCTAGTAACCACGTTTCGACATTTGCCGCTGTTCGGCTTCGCAGCTTAACTGAGTCTGGCGTAGCGCAGCTAGAGGAGCCTCCTGAGGCTCAACACTGCACTAGAGGCTGAACGTGTATGCCGTACAGGTCGACAGTTTGTTCCCACCAAACCTGATCAAAGGAAGCCAGCAAGCCTCTCCGCAATACCATATAGTGGTGGGGACGTCCAAAAACGCAGCCAGCCGCCGTCAAGCAAGCATGAATGCACACAGCAAGGCTGACGTCAGCCCGACTTTGAAGGTCAGCGTTCAATACGTCAAGAGACAGGCAACGCTTTATCCCGCCGAACGGCCGCAGGCAACTTTAAGGCTAAAAGCCATCGGGCTGTCAAGTTTTTGCATGCGCCGGCCTTAGACGTTCAGTCTTAGTGCTACGGATTGAAGGCAGAGTATGCTCACTACGTTAGCCGGGATGTGAGGTACACAAAAAGGGCCAGCGCCAGTTTTAAGAGACGTTCCTTCGGATGCTAACCTTTCCTATATTGAAAAAAAAAAGATATATACATATATATATATAGATGCATACATAAATACGTAATAATAAAAGCAAAAAAATATATAGTTTATGTATATATTTTTTTATTATATATATTCATTCATTTATTAATCACCTTTGTTAGGTATATAGTCAAATATTATACATAAAAACACGGTCACTGAGCCAGCCTGGCCAGTGATTCAACTCTGGGGCACTCCCCCGCATGATATCTCCCACAAGCTCTCCCACACCTGTTACAGATACATTCTTCTGTCGGCTCATGGTACCCTTGAGTATTACAGAGAACATGGTGGAAGCCATGCACTGCATAGCGCACTACCACACTTCGGTTGGTGCGATGCAGTCCCTTCCACGCATTGTTTGTCATTGCACCCGTACTAAAGAAGTCGGGGTCCACGTCTGACAATCTCACCTCCCACTGACAGATAAAGTCCCTGTAGGCCTGTGTTTCCGGCAACCGGAACTGGCGTTGCAGGTCCTCTATGAAAAGCGGGGTACCGGCGAGTAAATAGACCAGACGATTGCGGCATGACGTGTGGAGGCCGAGCACTCGCTTGAAAAAGGCGGGTTTCACTCGATCAAGCCTCGCGAGCTGGACCACGCTCAAGTTCTCCCAAATGAGCTGTATGCCGTAGGATGCCGTGGGCGCGATCTTAAGGTTGAAAAGTTTTAGCGCCGCGTTAAGGGAGAGAAGCGTGGGTTTCTCAATTCCGACGCCTGCTACGAGGGCTTTTCTGACCCTCTCGGCGATGTGCTCCGTAAACGACGTACCGGAGGTCGGGAGAGAGAGGCCAAGATATGGAAAGTTGTTGACATACTCCAGTGGTGTGGAGTACAACCGTAGCTCATCGCTGGTTGCAAGTCGACCAGCTTTACGGAACTTCATGGCCTTGGTCTTGCCGATGTTGATCTCGAGTCCTACATCCGCCACGTACTGCTCGAGCCTTGCTAGGCTCTGCTGCACCTCGAATCGGCTTGTTCCATATATCGCGAGATCGTCTGCGTATAGCAGAATGTCTGGGCGGACGGACTCTCGAGTGCCCACGATGCGTCGCGGAAGATCGTTGAGCAGGATGGAAAACAGCAGCGGGCTTAAGTTGTCCCCCTGCGCGACTCCCGTCGTTTGCACAAAGGGGCACAACTCAGCCACCCCATCCTGTATGGTGATCGGGTTTTTCTGCAGGATTGCCCCGATGAGCTGGAGGATGTTGGCAGGCACGCCCGCTTCAGCCAACTTGAAGATAATCTTGTCTCTGGGAGCTCCATCAAAGGCCGAGCGGAAATCCACAAAGACGGCGTACAGGAATTGCTTGGCGTGCCTAGACTGCATCACTCCCCGAACTCTGGCCAGCAGAATCTCACACGCAGTCAGTGTGGACCTGCCTGCGCGGAAGCCGTGCTGCTCTTTCGGGATGGCGCCGAGAGCCTCGAGGAAGTGAGACAGGCGGGCGGTGAGGATGGCAGAGAGCAGCTTGTAGCAGCAGCTCTTTTTGGCGATCCCACGCCACGAGCTGGGCTCTCTGGGGTTGCCCTTTCCCTTCGGGATGACTGCTAGATGAGCACTCTGCCAGTCGCTGGGGAGGCGACCTTCGCGCAGACTAGCGTTGAAAAGGGCGGTCCAGCAAGGAGCAAGTACCATGGCCTCCTTGAGGTGCTCATTACGGACTTGGTCGGGACCGGCGGCCTTGTTGAGACGGAGTCGTTGCATGGCGCCAAGCACCTCGGTGAGAGAAAACTCTGCGGAGAGTGAATCCCGTAGCAGCATTGTTTTCTCGTCCCAGGCCGCTTCGTAGTGGAGGATGCCGCGCGGGATGGTGTCGGCCGACGCAAACATGCGGCTGAAGTGGGAGATGAGCGCCGATGAGTTGATAGGGCAAGTGGGAGATCCCTGTCGGCGGAGCCACTTGTACGGTTGTCGCTCTGCCTCATCCAATAGCGCAGACTCCTTTTGTTCCAGGTACTTGGCGCGTTCAGCTTTGTACGTCCGGCGACACCAATTTTTAAGAATGATGAAGAGTGGCCGCATCCTCGGGTAAAGTGCGGCTAGGAGGCGAGCGCTGAGCTGGGCCTGGTTGGCTGCTTTGCACGCACTGTTGAACCATGGACTCCCCCTTCTTGGCTATATATATATAACGCTAGATGCATTAAGAGATTCTGCTCGCGAAGATCTCCTGTAAACTATAGGACTCTGTAGCTTCATAATCACCGTAACATCAACGTCACTGGTTCTGGTTAATAGAATGAACTCGAGTACATATATTCGTTGAGTTTGTTGCAGCTTAAAACAACGACCTTGCCGACAGCTTCTAGACGTGCCCCGCTTGGAGCTGTACGGTAAGCAGGCGGTGAGCCTGCTTTCTTCCGCTGTCACGCTTGATATCGACTACTTAACTAAAATAGGACCCCCGCCACTGAGGGATTGAAGCTGAGCGTGTCGTTCTCAAAACGATACCGACAACAACAACAATAACAACAACAGCAACAACAACATTGGCAACAATAACAACAACAACAACAATGGCAACAATAACAGACAGACAACAACGTTCTCAGTAGCATCAGTAGTACGAGCCGCAATTGCTGTGCCGAAATCGGCCACGAAAAAGGCATTGTGACAGCGTGCCGCGAATGGGACGCTGTACTAAATTTGACGCCGTAGACCAAAACGGCGGATCTCTCTACCTTCACGTGAGTGAACGCCGAACGCTCCAACAGCCTGAACGGTCATTCGCCGCGCTCTCCCTTTACTTCTTGCTTCTCAGCTGGGCTCGGTTAAACGAGCTAAGCCCCGGCGGCGGCGGCGGCTGCGTGCACCGTTGTGGCCAACGGTGCGAGACTCCGCCTAACAGCCAAAGTCGAAGTTGTCTTTCCGGTTTTCCTTCCTGGCTTCCTGGTCTGCCTCTATCGGCGGAACAAAGCTCGGCTATGACGTACACCAGCCAAGTGGAACGGTTGTCCTCGCTGCTGCACCACCGCACGCAGATGGAAGTCGTCTCGCGGACGACTTACGTTCGCGCCAACAAAAACAACAATGAAGAAGCTACTGAGATAGGATGCAGGTTGTCGTTGACTTCAATCCACCGTAAATATCTTGCGAACATTCTTGCAATAGTCGTTTTTTGTTTGTTGCTGCTGTATTTCACAAAGCTCTACAAAAACACACTAAATAAAAGAAAACTACACACTGTGTGTACAAAACAAGGCAACTTTGCTCCCAGAACTGGCAGTTAAGAGACAGAGATATTAATATATATATATATATATATATATATATATATATATAATTATTAATATTTTTTGCGTTTAAAAATTATATTGATTTAAATTCGGAAGAATATATATAATGCTTCACGACGTTGCTGCTTGTCGACCTAGTTGCTCCTTCTGCACGCCGTAGCCGCTCTATCGCTCATGCCCGTAAGGAAGTCCTGCCCGCCCCCTGGCGCAAAGGTCCGGGTCCATCCAGTCTCTCATAGTTCCGAGCACTGAGGTCGCGTTACCTCTTTGGATCTCCAGAGACAGTCTTTAAGAGAAGAAGGCGTGCGCCCTCTTATCCATCGTCGCCTGCTGTAACGCGCCGCCAACCCGGATTTTTATATTTTTTATTTTTATTTTATTTTTTATTTTTTATTTATAGAAAGTCAAAAAGTCTTTAGTAACTTTCAATTTTGTCGAACCATTCGTCACAGCACGTCCACGTCGACTACGCATTTCCTCAACAAAAGCGTACTAAATACGAACGTCCCCTCGATTTAGAAGAGAGGTTTTATATCACAAATCTGCAAGTTTGAGTCTGCATGAACAGAACGTACTCGATCACGGCATCTCAACTAATTCCATAAAACACGTAGGTATTGTATTATATAAATTATTATATAAATTATTATATAAATAAACACGTATTGTATTATATAAATTCGTGTTATACGTGTTGTATCAATCCAAAATCTAGAAATCTCCTTTGTAAAGACACTGTGGAAATATCTTCTCATCTTAAGAAAATAATGCACCGGTTATCTTTTAGGTAAACCTCCGTGAAAAATTTGCATAAAGCTGAACTATTCGGCTTAGACGCGTTTACGCAATTACTGAGACTAATACGTCAAATCTCGGTGCTTAGAATGCCTAAATGTGCCATCACTATTAGCAACTACCGATGGGATGTATATTTAATGTATATTTAATGTATTGTACGAAAAATAAATGTTTATATTATATAACATTAGATACTAATCGATTATATGTATGGCGGCGTGGTCTGGGTAGTAGGTATGCGTGGGTTCCTATAGGTGTGCATGTTCCCTCACAGGACGGATTACAAAATGGCATCCCCCTATCCAACCGCAGGTAGACATGCGGGATGATAGTCAGGGATAGAGATGATTGAAGGAGAACGGCAGAGACGCCTCTCCCACGGTTTCGATGTAATGCCAAAGTAATACCGAGCCTGGGGGGGTGGGGAGGAATCCGGGTTTAGTGGGTTTGCGAGTCTCACACTAGTCACGCAGGCTGCTAGTGGCGCATGTGCATCATGCATTACCGAAACCTCCCAGAAAAAAAAAAAGTTTGCATGTTCAATTTCGGGTGTGCGAATATATTTTTCATGTCAGGAGTGCATAAGTACGAATTCAGAAAGAAGATAACACACTAAATGATTTTTGAGGTACAGAGGTTTTAACATATCTTCTGATGTGTATATATGCATGTGTTTATCACGGTCCCTAAATGGGGTGAATACTATACGCAAGATGGATCCCATAGAAATTTCATAGGTTTCCTTTCTTGTCGTCTCAAGTGGCACCGTAGCGATCGAAAATTGAAGTAAGAGCCATCTGTGTTCGGCCGCAATATACGATAAGAAGATAAATTCGTTTAGTGCACTTGTTCCGCCATACACTTGTCAAACGAATCCTTATTCTAAATACACGGCTTCACAACGGCAACGTCGCTATATACGTAATGGACCGGAAGAGTTGGTATCGGGGCGGACTGTCGGTAGTGTCGTAGTGATGGTCTACAACTCTGGAATTCCAAAAGTGGGCTCGACCAAACTCGTATCCGTCGTATGCAAAAGACTCTTTACTACTCATACAGCCCTAAATTTCATATCTTTTTTTGGAAGGAGGTTGTTTTTAAATTCTATATTATCCTCCGTCCACTACGGGCTTGGAATTCATTCGGAAGCATCGGAAGCATATCTTCAAGACGCCGAGGGCCGGACATGTTGAGATATTAAGGGTTTTCCAGAACAGTCCTAGTGGCAGCATGGCCGCTGACTCTCAGTGGTGTATGGTTTATCATCTATTCTCAATGATCATCGCTCAAACAGAAAATTCGATCAACAACAGGGATCGAACCGGCAACACCGCGATAGATGACAACCATGACTAGCGCACTAATCCCCTAGACCACGATGCCGCCGCTGCCACACTTATATGACCCTGTATGACAATGAACGCGACGCGCTTCTCTTAAGGAACATCCAACAAAGCGTACGGACTTTATCGACAGGACAAAATGGGCGCGGGAAGAAGGCCAGGCGACCCTCATATAATAAGCTGCAAATTCGTCTCCCGCGAGACCCCTACCAATTTCAAGGCGATCTTTCCATGTTCAGTGTTTGGGCTAGGTGTCATACGTAAGGTTGTTAGTGCACAAAAGGAGCGTATTATGACAGCAATTGTCATAACTGCATACGCTGTTGTATGTGTAGCGAATGTCGCTCGAAAACTTGGGTATCGGCGCAGCGTGTACTCGTAACTGCCAGCTCGAGCTGGATTGCTGATAAGAAATTCGATCGGACTTTTTCTCTTCGCCGCTATGCATACTGATGGATTACGACGCTTTCGCCGAACCGTACGTAGTTTAAGCTCAGATGTAATTTTTTTGTACGACAACCTAATGCCGTACTAAGCGATGGATAGGCGGCGACACGCTCACGTTTATGCGTCCGCCAGGAATATTTCCTACTGAAGACATTTTTAAGGAGGTAGTTTTTATTTTGTATTCTAGACTACCATCTGTCTTATCCTACGGGCTTGGGTCCCCTACCTATACCGTGAGGTATATCTTTAATGCACCGAGGGCCGGGCAGTTGAGAAGGTTTTCTCAACAGTTTTCGTGGCAGTACGGCCGCCGACTTTCAGCGGTATGGTTTATAATCTTCTTTTAATGAGTATCGCTTACAGAAAAGTCAATCAACAACAAAAATCGAACCGGCGACACCCTGGTAAATGCAACCAGAACTAGTGCACTAGTCCCCTAAACCGTGCCGCCACTTCTAGATCCATCTGTCGAAGAGAGAGGTGTTTTGCGTCTCTATCATGCTACTAAGCCATAAGCACGCGATCTTAATATATACATCAACGTAAGATGTCTAAGCCTGCAGACGAATATTTGTCGGCCTAATAGGCTGTCGTATTGATTAATTGCACATTTTACTTGGAAAAGTCGAAGAGTGTTTAAACACTGTCATACGTACGTTCGATTTGATGAGACTATCCTGAAAGGTTAGCATAGATGATGACAAAATGTTGCTTTAGTGATTTGTTTATTGTCCGTCGTCACCCTCTTCGTGTCTCCTTGCTATAGCTTGTCGCGTTCTCCGTGGCTGCTATATATATATATATATATATATATACATATCATTTTATATATATCATCATATATACATACATACATTGTCATATATATATATATATATATATATATATATATATATATATATATGACAATTCCAAATGAAGGCGCGTATCTTGTTAGTATTGTTGAATAGCCGCAAAATGATGCAGCCACGGAGAACGCGACAATATATATATATATATATATATTGTTTTTTTATTTTTTTGTGTCTTTAAAAATACAATTGTCTTGTATGAACGTTTCAAATAATTATAGAAATATTAAAAGTGGTTAAAGCTAACCTGCTCTGCGTCCGCACCTTGACTGCGCCGAGTCTCATCTGATAGGCTATTCAACGACGGTACCGCAGCACACGATGCCGCGTGGTACCTGGGGCATCGTTCACCGCATCTTATACAGATACATGTATCTGCAGGTGCATGAAAGCCATGAACAGCGGAGGACTGTAAAACATATATATATATATATACAACAACACGACACACATCGACAAAGTAGTACATATATACGGCCGCGGCGATTTTCTCACTGATTGTAGTCATGTGACCTTTAAGGCAAGTGACATGATGCTACTGATACTCGAGACTGTCCGAAAGAACGGACAACATGCGGTATAAATCTCCCATGGACATCAAGTCTTCCCCGTAGACCGCATTCACACCAACTGTGACCCCCAATTCTCCATTTCCACGATACTTCTCCTACCTACTACGGGAACAGGTATTAATACGACCAAACTCAGCAATAAGAATCACTGCTACAACAAGCATATTAGGGCAGCCGCTTGTTTAACAATCTTGCGACTGCAAATGTGAAGATGTAAATTGGAGCTTTGTCATGATGAAACACGACCTTTCGTGCACCAATCTCGGTCTTTTTACAACTTACAGCTCTTCATGCAAACGGTTCAAACGTGTGGAATGATTTGCTTCTGTGTCTGTGTGATCCTTCTGTAAGCAACTAGTAGGGATTTTTTTAAATCCCAAAAAGTGGCCATTATGTTCCCGGCCAACAAAGCAGTCTTCGCTTTCTTCAGTGCACGTTCACCGGGTGCTGTTCAGTGCTTTAACTACGGTTTTGACTCGTATGTATAGTAGTGGATATATGTATCCAGGCTTTATCTTTTCCCACATGATGAGGGGAGACTAGAGCGATCAATAAGCTTAGGAAGGGTACAATGTCTAAATTGCTGCCACACAGGGAAGAGGCAGGATGAGGACACAACTCAGTAGGTGAGGAGAGACTGCAGACTACCGAGAAACATTTCCATTCTCTTTTAAAGGACTATGTTTCCTATCAGGGTCGAGTCGAGATAAGGTAATGTAAAGGTTACAGTAGTATCAGGTTTAGCTAGCGGCTAAATGCGATTAGCAGTTGCAGAAATCGCAGTGGATGTCTCCGTGTCTTCATTAGAGGCCCTCACGACTAAAGAGGTGCACAGGCCTCCCGTGATGTGTCAACACTGCGCAGGTTTACATTAAGAGACCTGCTTGAAAGAACGATGCAAGAAGACGTGGAGCAAGCGCGAAAGCAGATCACAGACATTGATGTCCTGCTTGTGGTTGACAAGCCCCAAATGGGACAATGGTCGGCCGTGGCTCGGTTAATCACAAAAACAGACGAAAAAAAAATCCCTGCGAGGAAACAGCCCTGCCAGACCCGACGTCCCACCTAGAATCCCCTATGGATAACGTCCTAGATTGGCCCGACTACACGGTTGACACGCCTGCTGAGGATGACGAGAATTTTCAACTCGCCTCGCGAAAAAGGATCACACCGATCTTGCCGGTACAGTACAATATCTTAAGCAAATTACTGGGTAGTGTGGCAAAAGCGCCACGGCACTCCCGAAAGGGTGTTCGTTCATAGGCAAAGGGGCAAGCATCTGCTTCTGCCTCCTGTACGAGCTAAGCGAGGGATAGTTAGCGAATCTGTTGGAAGGTGCGACCTGCTCTTTAAAAGCGGAAAGAAAAATGGCGGGGCCGTGTGGTGGAGATAGCCTATAACTTTGACCTAATGCGTGGCGAGTGTTTGATTCCGACACGCCGTATGCAGGCAGCGAGTAAGATCATTACCGACAAAACCAAAAAGTGGCTCACATACGCGACAGGGACACAACAATTGTACCTGAGAATCAGAAACCGATATTTGTCAAATTGCCGTCAAATGTGTTTTCTATACAAGAAAAAAAACGTGAAAGATATGCATTAGGTGGCGATGCATATCTTTCACGTTTTTTCACCAAACATCTAAGAAAGCGGCTCACTATAAGCTACTTCGAAAGTACCAAATTATCAGCCATCACAAACAGCAAGCGTCTGAACCGAGTAAAGAAAGTCATTGTTCAAGAGAGTCGAGAATGGTCAGCAAATGCTGGCTTTTTGATATGACAACGTGCGGCCGAACGCACAAATTTGCTGCTGAATTTTTCAACAACAACAACGGCAGCAGCAGCAACAACAACAACAACAACAATAACACAACAACAACAACGGCATCAACATACAGACTTATCAGCCTTGTTCGAGCCATCGAGAAAACTTTACTAACGCAGAGGAAACCAAACGTACAACCCTCATTTGGCTGGTGGGCGGTGCTCGTCATCCTCTAGAACCGCAACCAGTGGCCGTAATGGCGGCCGTGCTCGGAGCAGCGACCGTAATCGCCACTTGATCCGCTTGGATGGTCAGCCCCAAGTCCATCCTTCCCACGGGCCCCACGGGTCCTCAGGCGGTTGCCCCAAGCTCGTTGTCGCCAGATGAGTCCTCGACGTCGTCTGCTTTATTCTATATCCAGCTCCTAACTCGTTTTCCCACCGATAGCCGGCCGTCCATCCGCCGTTTATCTTACATCGAAATGACGAAATTTACCAATATGTGGTGTGTCCCACTGGCTGGTCACTCGTGTATGAGGGTTGAGAGCTCTGCATACACGGCGCAGTCGTGTCAATCTCTCTCTATTCACGCTCTACTTGTTCGGCCAGCCTCCTAACCTACGGATGGACATAGATGACACCATTGATGATGAGCAAAATCGAAATTACCCGCATTCTAGGCGTCATTATACCACCCAGGCTATCACTATTACGCACAATCTTGTTAGTCTTTTTCTTCGTTTGTTTGTATATTCCGCGTGCTGTGAAAAACGGTCGCATTAGCAGGCTATATATACGGGTGGGTCTCGTATCGTTATAAAGAGTCGCTTGCGTCTTTCTTTATTTATTGTCTTCATCTAGTTTTTCCTGCTAGATAAAATGGCACACATACATACTTTTTGCGTTTCCTCTCATTTCAGTGTCATTTGCTAATGTTTTTTTCAGTCCTGCAATTTCAGGGTCATTTGCTAATTTATTTTCTCAAGGTCAATTTTCAAAGCAGGTGAAAAGTGGATTTTATTCAAAAGAACGAAAGTTCTAATAATAGGGTTGACGACAACAAATAATTACAACAATAGCAACAACGAGAGAGATTTTTAAATTTATAATTGTTTGACCTGTCTGTAAGGAACAGTGGTCAAGCTGGCAAAAAAACGCAATCTCTTGAAATTCGAGAGCATAATTGGCTCCTGAAATGTGGGCTATTGTTGACATAGACTGAAATGTAAAAAGGATTTTTGCCACCTACTGCTTACCTAAAAATGTCTCTATCGTGCCCTTGTTCGACTCTAGACTCTGCTTACATTTTAAATGCCTATATCGTATGCATCTTATCAAATATGCATATGATTGAACAGCGATGCAATGTGTAGTCTACACACCATTTTTTCAGTCGCTCTATCAGAACCCATTGCGGCAACGAGGGCAACAAGAGTCCTTAATGCCTATTGACACAACTTCATTAACACCGCGATTAATCACTTAGCTGAAGCCTGGCCATTGATGAATTAGTGCTTGCTTATAAAACAAGTGCTGTATTTGTTTGCAAAATCACGCCCTCTGTCGTTTCCATTTCGGTGCGACCGTTTGCTATTGCACGCGTGCGTAGATTGCTTGATGAACCCGATTCTGGCAGCTTGTTCAATGAGCAGTTCATTAGACTGAATTTTCTGATTTTTTTCTGACTAAATTTTCTGCGGTTGTCATTTACCTCGGCAGGAAAATTAAGGCCAAACTCGGTTGAAATATGATAATATATTTCTTGGTAAAGGGCCTATTAAACCCCTCATCTGTAGGCCATGCAGACAACCGAACAAACCAAAGAAATTTTCAGAAAAAACAGCAGCCGCGACCGTCGAACAGCGCCCTGGTAACTGAAATCGTGGTTAAACTTTTGCAGAAATCCTAAAAGAGGAGCTCATGAATCAATTCAAGCTATCAAGAACTTTATTAATTGATTTGTCGGCTGTTGCGGAAGCCGGCTGTTCGACAGCGACAACTTCTACACAGCGACGGCAGTGCTAGATTCACGATGGATGCACCTGTGTGTATGTGCCTATTGTGGCCTTTTCGTGGTCCTATGTGCATTCTGTGGCCTTTTCGGGGCGTGCGGCTACACACCGCCGCTCATTGTCCTGGCTAGATAATTTTGCACAATGTGGTCGTGTTTTTTTCAATGAATTCTCAATTTCGCAGCTTTATCGGTGCCGACATTAGTTACGACTCTTTTTTTAAGAAGATTTTTCGTAAGGTAAATGCCCGTGTACGGTTTTTTTCGTCTCATGACTAGTTTTTAATCTACTCCGGCATTTACCTTGTCTAAATTGGAAACCATGCAAACCAATTTAAGAGTGACCGGTCTGGGTCTCGAACCCATGCAAGGCAAAGGCTTTGCCACTAAGCCATCTTGCTCGGTCTCTGCTTGGCTATTTCAATGTAATTTCGACAGGCTACTATTTTATGGGTAAAAATACATATACTAGTAGCTATGCTTCAATCTGTTTGTTTACTCGGTCATAGCTAGATTATAGCATACCAGCAATGATGCGTAATTTGCTTCTTTTTCGCATTCCAGCCAAATATCATGCGTATGATACTATCATGTTTCATGCCAAATAGTGATATCAATTAAGCTAAAGCAACAACGAACGACAAGTGAACCCCGGTTGCTTAGACGATAACAAAACGAGTACTGACGACCTTAAGCTATAGATTCGGGAGGCTAGAACGGGAGCAGTCTAAAAGCTTGCTAAAGGGGCAGTCAACAAATCTGATTTTGCAGCTCAAGCGAAAAAATAAGAGCTGACGCTACGTATTATTGACCACAGTACGCCGATGTTTGCTTTGCCAGCAAGCTGTAACAGACGTTGATAGCCAACAATGAAAGGCGGGCAACGGATAAGAATAAGGACGTGGCCATATGATTGCTTCATCAAAGCGCGATAAAACCACCGGGTTGTGGAAAGGGTTTCCTACGGGTGAACATTTACGAAGAGGAGCCTTTGCTGTATAGCTGCTATCGGTCTTCGAAAGGAAGCCTAGACGATTTCTCGCAAATCTTAGATGTGAGCGTCAGCACGGACTTCCACAGAAAACGACACAAAGCCGCCTTGAGGGACTTTTATGTGGCAGCTTATGACGGATGAAGCAGGACAACCAACAAACTTTGGGAACTGTTCCTCGAGTTGGCATAGAAAAGCCTACATGTAGCAAAAGTCAAGGCCTACATTGCGTAGAACACTTTTTTTCCGCACTTCAATCTGTATTCTGGGCATAGATGGCAGCGTACTGAATGTGATAGAAAACGCCTTTATTTACACAAAGACAGTTGTTTTGTACGTAGAAAGGTAGACTAAGTGAATCAACTAAATGCTTTTAACGGGAAAACAGATTGGAGACCTTCCTTGTGTATCTACCTTGATGTACGCAAACATATTGTGTATATGTATAGATGTAAGTAAACATATTATGTATATGTTTAGTGCATGCATCTGCCTTTGGGTAACACCAAGGTCACCTCCTTTAACGTTAGGGTCGCGAGTCACAATTGAAGAAGATAGTGTGACATCATCAATTACGTAATGTCTAACAAATCTAAGTATCCATGTTTTAAGACAACGGATTTATGCGTAGATAACTGTATTCCATTGTCCGCAAACCAGCATCTAACACCATGCACAGCCTGTTGAAGGTATTTCCGATCAGGTGATATATATAGATAACACCAAGTATAAACATTTAGTAGAATAGAGAAGGTAAACAGCCACCTTGAGATACCCCCGAGGATGCAGAGAACGAGAGTCTGAGATTACAATTTACTATCCCGCGAAAAGAGTGATTCCGTGAACAATAGCGATCCCAGTTCGCCGTGAGGCATACATATCAATGCTCTCCATTTTCCTAAATAGCAATCTATCTTTATGAAAATAGCGCAATCCTGTAACATCTCGATACGTTGAGTACACGTTGATTGGTAAGCACTGCAGCTGTATTGGGTGGAATCGAGTAGCGTGTTGTGTACAAGAAAAATCGGTATGGACGCCACAAGTAATTTTTCGAAGAGGCAATAGAGCACTGTGATGCAGCCCTGTATTTTTTAAATATGTTCCATCCTGTGGATCGGGTAACATATTAGGAACGAGAATTATAGGATCTCTAAGAAATTAGCTATTTGAGAGAAAAAAGGTGTCTCATCTGGGGTAAAACTTAATTTCGGCTTCAGCTATGTGAGTAAATAGCAGATCTCTACTTCAGAAATACTTCTAGCGAGTCCATCCGGTCGGGCGGTAAAATGTTGGAACGGACACCTGTTACATGTTACAAACCCCTTATTGGTTTATCGCAAGTCGGGTTGCGATATAGACGTGCAATATACTGGCGTGTAAAAAGATTGGCTTTCTCTAAACTTTTTATGGCGTTTGCGAAGAGTTCGATTTAATCAATGGAGGCAAGTTTGTGGCTCCTACTAGAGGGTTCGCATATCGAAAGAAAGCGCGAGTACCTTTGAAACCATTTTTAAGCTCTTTTAGCACTCTATCTCATTTTGTTGTTTTTTGATAGGTGAGTATACGTGTGAGATTTAGAGAAATCAGCCGTATTACGAGTTCCTAAGCATGCAATGTAGTTAATGATTTTTTATCTGGATAGAGACGCGTCGAAGGATGAAGTGTACATGGTTAGCAAATTACTAGAGAAACCGACAAATTCAAATACATGCCAATCGGTCATGCCAAGGTGGGCAGCCATTTGATCTATGTAAGTCTATGTGTTTGTAGTCAAGCTTCGTTGGACAAATTGAATTTTTCTTGCAATCAGATGCAACAGGACCAGAAACTACAGAAAGGTTATCAATTATTTCACGATAAGCAGTAAGTAAAATGTCAAGTATTGATCCAGTATCATGTGGCGACATCATAACAAGCTGATATAAAAGTCAGTTTCAGACACAAGACTATTTTAGAAACAGTAATTTTCAACGAGGGATGTTTTAGTAGTAGAATCCAAAGTGCGACCACGACCACGTTCAGTACAAGCAGTAGACCTTCCTGAATTAACCACATTACAGCACACAAAATAAAGTTTTATCTATGTTATGAGGATACCAATTGCACATAATTTTCTCCGGGGACATCAAATTTAACTCCAATTGCCCAAACACTTTTTCTGATTAGAACACAGACGCCGCCATCTTTCGTGGGTCTTTTGAATTTGAAAACGTTTGCCAGTCTTAATTCAGCATCACTAATCGATTAACACCATCAGATTTCACAACATAATATGAGATTAACGTTATTTAGCAAGCTATGAGTCAATGTGGCATCCAATGCACCTGCTGCAGAGCGTGGGTTTAATTAAAGAGAATTAACTTTTCCGACATTTTCTTTTCAGCAGAGCCCCCCAGATTGGATCACTCGAAACCAAAGCCTGTGACGCGGTGCGCAAATCGAAGAAAGATCTTGATGACCATGCCAGCCGACTAAAAACTAAGGTCGAGTGCCATCCTTTCATTTTCTTCATAAACAGACAGAACGAAATATGAGTCATGTCAGGTGCGTAAAAGCCAGACAATGCCACATAATTTTGGTTTTACTGCATTGTAACGATCAAAGACAGTTTAGTTGAGCGCCATACAAGAGATGAAAGCTCGCCGCCTGATCACCTTCGCAACCAAGATAAAAACGTCGACGCAGTTGATTTGATGAGGACTAGGGCATTTCAAAATGAAATCGCTAACAAGGCGAAAACCATCCCACTTAGGTCTCGATGTAGTGACAGCAGAATCAATCCTAAAATTGTATTGCAGAAAAATAATGAAAAAATAGTGTGCATTCTGTGTAAAATGTTTCAGTACTATATACTAACTGTGGTCATTTGCAAACACCCTATGCAACCAATACGCAAATCAATGAGCTCAATAATTAATTTGTTACTAGTAAAAGCGAAGAAATCCAAACCAAACAGAAGTATCCAATGCTTTACATTATGTTTTTACTAGATTGGGTTTTAAGATTGTTGATGCAAGGTATACCTGCTCTCGCATTGGGTATAACTACAAAGTGAATTGTCAGAACATGCAATTGAAGGTTCTAACCGGAATTAATTAAATTTAGCTTTAATTAAATAATATATTTGTAGCAACGAAATGGTTAAAGATCTACAGATGCCAAAACTATTTTCTACGCACCTACAACTTCTACCGCTATTTTATATATTTTCCACTTTTAATTATATCTTTTTCGACCAGCCGCAGTCGTAAAGCATAGTATTGATCCACCGGCCGAATTCTCCCCGATGTTCGTGAGCTACCCCCTTCCCCCAGCATTATATCCTAGACTTCAAAGGGACGGAGAAGATATTTCCGGATATCGCCGCCTAAGACTTTTGACACTACTTGGTCCGCTAGTTTTCCAGATGGAATTTTTTGGCTTTCGTTCGGTAATTTTGCATTTTTATGTAGGCATTTTTTTCTGACAACAAATTCTCATGACAGCGGGAAAAAGGAAAGTCAAGTGTGCCCGCGCCCAAAGGGTGTCATCTTTGTCCAGTGCGTTTGCTCATACACTCCTGATATGTTTGAGCATAAAACATAGTGGTTCCCCGACACCCGGGATCGAGCCTGTACACCTAAAGCCATCAAAGCATTGCGTACCAGCTACCCAGACGGCCAGTTTTATTCAGCCCGGGCCATGCCGCCACATCTTCTGCCTTTACTGCAAATGAGGCGACTGACACAGCCGGTTTGTATAGAAGAGGTACTGAAAAATGCTGTCTGCACATACGGACACCCCTGCAGAAAACGATATAACCCGACCCAATATTTAATATACACCATTCAATTACACATGCATTTTCGAAGCCAACCAGTGATCGACGTAGCGTTTCCGCGTTGAATTTCAACCGGTATCCTCTGTAGCAAAAACTGCAAAACTCTCCTATCACAGGTTGCCACAGCGACTCTGATTCCCTGTTGGGCGTCGTCTGCTCATACTGCAGAACAGTGGTCTGCAAGTGTGAGCCGGTAGTATGGGACTCAATCCCACTAAAAAAATCGTCGTCTCCCTTCACTCCCCATTGACCGAAAACTGCCGACACAAGTACTTTAAATAATCGAGTTGGGGTGGTGGTGGTGGTGGTGTTAAGAGTCCATTCATTCAGACTAGCTTCTGCCCCAGAGGCCTGGGGGTGCGCACGGTGCGGCGGTTATTTGTTATGGACTTGGTCGTATGTGTTTAAACGTTTTTGTTGCTTCTTGCCGCTGAGGCAGAGGCACCTGAATTGACTTGCACACGCTCGCCATGTTCGCGTCCAGCGTGTTCTGTAGTATTATTTTTTAAAACCCTTGCGGAGTTGCGCTGCTCCGCCTATGTTAGACACCTCAAAATTGTGTGCTGTGGAGTACTCGAGAAAAGCGAGAGAGAAAGAAGAGTCCTCGAGTTCATTCGCAATCCATTGTCTTACGTGGGGTGTCAGCCTTTCCGAGTCTGAACAGGTTGAATCTACTCAGAGAGGGGAAAAATAGCATAAAAGTATCCGTATATACCTCTCAGAACCTGGGCGGTGTAGAAGGTTGGTTTGCCCCCAGGTCGATTTAATCAGCCTTTAAATATATACCAATAGCTTGGTATACGTAAGACTGACACTTGGAACACTCTGCTCCAAGCCATCCCTTTCCTTTTGCCATGGGATATTGCTGTCGTGCCGCTTGTCTTGTTTGTTGAGTGTAGGGCTTTCCCACACACGGCGGCGCTCTTCCGCTTTAAGATCGCAGGGAATCATTCCGGTGAGTAGAAGCGCTGTCGTTGGAACTGTCGCCCGGTAGGCCAAGGTCACTTCAAGGACTCTGACACGTTGAAGCCAGCGCAGACGGTTCAAATACGTTGCGGCTGTTTAAGTGCTTGAGGTCCACGCCGCAGCCTCGAGCGACTACAGAGCGACTGACTCGGCCACGGATATGAAGATGCGCCGCTTGCAGTGTAGGTACCCAAAGGTGTTGGGCATAAAGCGTGCGAAGTCATTGGCAAATCTAATCTGGCTGTGTCGGCCGTTGCCCGGCGAAGGAGAGAGCTAATGATGTTAATCTGTTTGCTGCTGAAGCACAAGTGACGTGTGTAGCAATTAAGCCAGCTCACCTAAATAATTGTCTCGTTCTTGGCAGTAGCTGAGGCACCCACATTCTGCACTGCATAAACTTATTAAGAAGCTGTGACACTCTCACTTGAAGTTAGCTTTGATAGAATATGCAGTGTCAAATTTAGTACAATGGTAAAGTGCTTATATCGGGGATATCGTCTTTACGAAAAACGAACTACTAACGGACTTGCACTCTGGTCATTTTGAAAGGCTGAAAATGAAATCCGTCAGCTTAGTCAGTAAAATGAGATCGACAAGATCGACAACACAGAAAATACAGTTAAAGCATTTCCTACCTGTCTACGTGCATCTAACAAACCGAACAGTGCACCTGCGCACGCATGGTAATCAGCTGAAAGTTTGCGGAAACGAATACATATCGACTACACGCGATCAATAAACAGCACATAATATTTGATCGTTGTAAATACATATTTTAAATGATGACCTGAATTTAGCATCTGGGAATTTTCTCGCGGAACGACGAGTCGAACACCGTCGTAATTTTTAATTTTATGCAGCTTCAAATGGCCAAGCTGAGCGGACAATGATTCAGCGTGAGGGAGCTTGTGGCTGCTTACGATTATAGAGGCCAATTGAGGCAAATAAGACACTAACCCACCGGCGCAGTGGCCAAGTACGTAAAACAGCGAAGAGAGCGTCAGAACATAACGTAGGTTAAAAGCTGTAATGTTATTTAAAAGCTCCAGTAGGTGTGCGCGCTCCTTTGTCCATGCTGGACACCTCAACACGGTGTGTTCCAAGGTGTCGTTGAGTCCATCGCCGCAGTGGACGCACGTGGGGTTATAGGCATCCCCGATCCTAAACAGGTAGGAAGTCTGGAAGCCCCGTGACCTGCAAGGCTTGTGTAGAATGTATGTTCTCCTCCCGGTCGGTCGAACCAGCCTCTGGTGTTTGAAATTAAAGTGCGGAGGCTGGCGTCTGAAACACCCTGCTCCTGTAGTTCGTCCCACTTCTCCTGCCAGAGATCGATTGTGTACTGACGTCCCTCGTCTTTTTCGAGGTCGGGGATATCCCATAAATGACGAATGTCTCCAGAAAAACAGCTTTATCTATAGTACTACAGTTGGTTTTTTGGGTATCCAGTTGAACAGGTACTGTCTGGATTTGGTTACGTAAAACCTTATTCTTTATTTACGACCAATGAGCAACACGCTACAACAACGACTCAACATGAGAGTACTAGAATAACTTGTATGAGTACCACTATAAAATAATAGTATAATGACTGCTGTCAGTGCCTTTTTCTATCTCCCTTTCTCTGCATATGTACTGACCTCTGAAAACGCTGGCTAGATCCACATGGTTTCGAAGACTACGTACTTAACAATGTGAACTATGAGCAAGTCGATATCGGTGTTAGCCACATAGCCGAAAAAAAGAGAATAGATGCACTTACATTGAAAGTGCTTAGTCACATAGTAGCAATACAACGAGAACTGGACGATCAAGAGTATCTATACGACTGAGACTAAGACACACTCCTAGAATCAAGCATTTGTAGCTCTTGTTGTCATAGCTAGATATCTGTACATTGGCTTTAGCGAACCTACTATTTTTCATTCATCAATTCATGTTACAGTTTTATGTAAGTGATCGTGTTAATTTTTCGCGAATCTCCTCATATATGTATTGCACACACACACACGTTCATATATTAACACTATACGCACGTATCCACATGTGTACATACTAGCGCCTTATAAGTGCGTATATCATGTGCATGGATGTTTATTTATATATATATATATATTTTTTTTTTAATTTATATATATATATATTTTTTTTTATATATATATATATATATTTTTTTTATTTTATTTATATATATATATATATATTTTTTTTTATATATATATATAAAGTCCATTTGACTGTCAGAGCAGCGCTATTCGGTACCGCCATGCTAAGGAGACGCGCTGTCTCCGTTAGCATGGTCCTTCTCTTACATAGTTGCACTATCGTACACCCACTTTTGAGCCACTCGTATTTCGCGATTATACGGCAAAGCCAAGCCGATCGACTGCCTGGGAGGCGGGAAGAACAGATTAGCGCGAGCAATCTGCGAATGAACGCGTACCCTGTCGATATCCTGTGTTAAAGACCGAGCTCCCATTAAAAGTCTGAATCTAAGACCGACGCGAGCCTATCAATATATCCACTACAGATACTAAACGACCGCTTCGACCGCGCCACGCAGCGCCGCAAAATAGACACTACAAACACCTGGCGATAACAGGCCGCAGACAACATTTGCATACGCCGAAGTTTTAAGAGGATTAGTTCGATTAACGCGGAACGTACGTGCGGTAAGCTACCGTGTTACTTACTACACGAGGCCTTAGGCCTGGCGAAGGGAATGTTGTATACAATCGACACGCAAACTAACATGTGTACACGCGGCTCTAATGTGGCCGATGTAACGTCTCGCGCAAATCGCGTAGAGTATACGGATTCGAGAGAAGAGAGCGCACGCGAAACCCCTCTGAGGAAGGTACGATACAGGTGTCGAAGACCTTCAAATAAAGGATGACTGGTAGGGTGAACCTCCTACCAGTCATAGTTGCATTACTGATTTTCTTAGAAGAAGGGTGGTAATGCAACTATATATAAATACATATAGTTTGTCGATATATATATATATATATATATATATATATATATATCGACAAACTGTACTATGCTCTCCTTTACACAATAATAATACTAATAATAACACGTTCGCACGGAGACAATTGTCCACTCCAAAGTGATAACATAACGAACTTATATAAATATTAATAATAGTAAAAATAACAATAATAAAGTTATTTTTCAAGAAAAGCAATATGTTTCTGCAACAACGCAGAATTCTTTGTTTAAGGATTATCCTACCCCTGAAAAGTCCGCCTCGTTCAAACAACAAGTGTGTCAGCAATAGGCAAATGAGTTGAGAAACCATGCATTCATGTGTAAAATAAATATGATTACCATTTTCATCATCACGATCTCGTTGCTCTAGTCGCTTTCACTAAAATAAAAGCTTTATCGAATATACTACGCTTTCCCTTCACTCACTCTTCTCGTTACGGTGCCGCCGGGCACGTCCTGCCTAGCGAAGGGTTGGATTTGGCCCGCAAACGCGGAGTAATGCGAAGGAGGCCCCGGCGAAGGCCTGCTGCATGTTGCATTGTTGCCCGGGGAAAACAGGACGACCCGTTGGGAAAAGACAGCCTCCTCCAAGTAGCGGGCAGAATGGGAAGAGAATGTATGCTGTAGCACACGCATGCTGTTGCATGCCTGTAGAGTGTTCAACAACGACCGGTAGCGGCGAGCCAAAGGAGAAAGTGATCCATCTGCCAAATATGGCGAACGTACGCCACCCACCGTGTTCAAGGTGTTCGATCAATTTCGGGAGCCAAAATGGACAGTGTCAAGGACGCTGCTCCTGCACGTCACGCAGATTCACAACAGCCAGCCAGTCCAGCCGACCAGTAGACGCTTTATACACATAGCGAGTACACGCATGAGCATACATGAATGCATCCACACACTTTTGAGCGTATGCATAGTTCACCTGCCCCGACCCTTGTCGGCGACCCTTTTTCCATGGGCTACTATTACTATGACACTGCAGCATCATATGCTGAGATGGCAGATCACGGTCGAACGCTAGAACCGAAAATAAATCCTGAATTTCAATCAGGTCCGCAGGGCTCATCAATCTGGGGGATGTATGGGATCTTTTAGACTTAAATGTAAGATCACAAGTGCCAGCGCAAGGCCATCCCCGAATTTCTTGGTCCCTCCCGTCCACAGCACTGATCCACTGATCGGACAACACAGTGTTCATCTGCTTAGTGTTTAATTAGCTAAACGCAACTTCAAATCAGATATATATATATATATATATATATATATGTTTTCTTTTTTAAATGATCTATTTACAAACGTATTACAGGTGTACACCTCACGGTTGTTGTTTTTTTTTGTTGTAAAATGAGATATTGATATTAAATAAACACTTTTAGAGTGGTATCGGCCAGTTGCCCCAACAATTAAAACCTGTACATTTCAGAATTTTGACTACGTATTTGACTAGGACACTGGCATTCCGCCGTGCCATTCCGACGATTAGACGACTCCAAGCAGAACGCATTTTGCTTCAATACTGTCAGGCGTCAACGGTAAACATACAGTAATTGAAGAGGCATGAAACGCTACTAGGTTCTATGGTCTAGCTGTCAGGATACTATTTGCAACGTGTTTTCCCCGCAGTTACTGTGGAACACCACTCGCGACGCGCGGCATGACGATATCGAAGACGGCGAGGCCGATACAATCATCGTCGACACCAGGACTCGTTGTGAATAGTGTTCCATTACGATTCAGTACACTGAACGTACGTTGAGGTTGTCGCGCTGATAGAGGGAGGAGATACCGTTGAGCGGGCGCGGTCTTTTTGAATAATTGTCAATCGAAAGCGGTTTGCAACTGAGAGACGTTGCTTGATTATGACAAACCCTTGGTACCGGGGAATCCGATGTCGCTTGCGACACCCGTGATCTTGACCGGCGACGTAGCAGGATCAGATGGGCAGACGGGCAAAAGTAAACTGACCTAACGGAAGACGAAAGCATGCTAATTGTTCTATGTTTAATTCTTGCGGAACGCAAGTGCCCGGATCGGTGCGAGTTGTACTTTTTGGCCAATTTGAGCGGCCAATGTCAGCTTTGCTTCTAACTGACCGCCTGCCCGGATACTCTAAGAACGACGAGCGATCATCGCCGAGGACGGCATTATCTTCTGCGATAACGATTATAGAACACAAACCTTCTACGCAGCGGAGGTGTTTTCCGAAAGTCTCCCAGCCAGTTAGAGCGTTAAGGCTGACAGGTGCTGTCGGCATCTATTGTACCAATACCCGCAGAACAGGGATAGCTTTTTCGGCGTTTTTCCTGCACAACGACCCGAAACACAAATACGGCCAACACTAGGAAACGAAACCAAATACACGTGCGGACCTGCTGAATTTTGCAATGCCTATCCATCATAGCTTCCCTATGCGAATGTGCTGCCCTACGACTTCCGTCCCCAGGACGAGTTACCATATATAAAACAATCTTCCTGTTAAATAAATATACGGTATTTTAGCGTGTGTGTGCGTGCGGAAGGCGGAGGATTGAGGTGTAATCCCCACCAAAACTACGATATTATTATTATTATTATTATTATTATTATTATTATTATTATTATTATTATTATTATTATTATTATTATTATTATTATTATTATTATTATTATTATTATCATTATTATTATTATTTATAAAAAAATCTCTTTAACCAGGTTCATAGAGAGATTACCGAATTTATTTAGGAATTTAATATATACATGTGAATGTTTATATCCACGGCACCGATGGCTCACTCCTCATCTATCACTCGTGTCCGAGTGGGAGTCTTGCCCGGCCCCTGACGCGAAGACGCGGGTAATATTATAAAATGTTTTTGTCAAAAAAGTGCCTTCTAACCCTTTAGAATATCGCCAACGGGTGTCGGCCGTATATTGCTTTTATTCACATAGAGGTGAAAGAGCTTCGAAGATTATCTTTGCAGGCTATCTTTGTACGGCATTGCGTATATTAGGCTTAGTAATGTACAAATGTTGAACACACAGCCTTGTCAGGATGTGGAGCCATCCTTCAGTAGCAAATTTTGCGCAGCTGATGAGTGAAACGTCAGAGTCACGAGTTAGGTCACCTATTACCTAGGACCATTTCAGAAATGCTTGTTGGACTGACAGAGAAAGATGACCGGGGCCTCGGCAGAGATAACGCAGTTAGATATGTACCTCGCCAGGAAGTTTTGGGATAGAATGGCATGGACTAGTCGACAGTGTACACAACGTACATTGTGCTACATGACTACCATGAGTTCGTGTGTTTGGCTCAAGGATTTTAGCAGGTTGGCGATCGAATGCGGGCGTTGCCGATTCTGCTCGCAGACTGTGCGCTAAATATCTATATATACGCAATAAGCTGCATCGGTTGCCTCTGCACCTTTTCGCCCGATCTGCTGAAATGTTCTAATTACATATAGTGACAATACTATATTTATAATTTTATCTTTTTTTTAGCAACAGATGGAAAGAATATCTGCAACAAACGGAGCAGTGATCTGCGAAATAACCTGGCACGGACACGACCAATATCTCTGTCTAAAGGGAAAATGTTTCCAAATCAACGAATGTGTTTATAAATATTGTGGTGAAATTGACCTCGGCCAATATCACGTAATGAAATGTATTGAACTGAATGCCAGCACATTAACGGCTGCTGTAGTTGACGTACTTGAGCGGAATAACTCGTAAATATTGTAAAAATCTAGCAACAATGGTGAATAAACATCAACATCAAATACTTTTATGCCATCTTAAAATGCGCACTTAGTGCGATATAAACAGTATAGACTTGTATTAAATTATAGAATATAAAACCCTTTATATACAGAATAAAGGTTGGAGAAGGATGGGATACAGGTAAACCTGCAGAACCACCTTATATATATATACATATATATATATATATATATATATATATATATATATATATATATATACTGAATAGACGAATTAAGGTCCAAATGACGATAATATATTGTGTTATATTTTTTTAAATATATAGGGCAACAAAAAAGTTTTTTCGGTTTGTCCGTAGAGAATCATTGAAAAAAAACGAAAAAAACACTTTTTTTGTAGACCCAATACAATAGAAAATATAGTATATTATATTTAAAATAATAGTTGTATTCAATATGCCTTATTTTCATAGTCCAATTGAAAAACGTTTGGTTTTTATGCCAAACCAAAGCCTGTACAGTGGCCATATCTGACCGTACCACATTTCGCTCTTATAATCGCCCCCTCTACTTTGCCTCGGGCTCATTGCATTCCGTGGAATTAAGCTGAAGATGGATTTTTCTATTTGTCATAATCTCAAGTTGCTTGCCTGCTAGTGTCCCTTGAAATGTTTTACGTTTTTACGTTCTCGAACTGCGCCTCCGCTCATCAGAACCGACCACCAATCCACAACTAACTTTGGATTCGATTAATGCAATCAATCTTCAACCAAAACGACCCCGTATACTTGCCCATGGCGTCCATGAAGGTACCGATCATTGAAGGGCTGTTGGCCGATTGCACGAGGAACTACAGCTATGGTATGAGCCGCAAAATCGGCTGCCGACATAACTCCGTAGATGGTTTTCGATCGACCCACCGCAAAACATGACGGCCGAATTTCATCGACGAAAGATTTTATTCTAAGCTATTGTATTTCATTGGGCACAAAAACACATTAAAGGCTGGCCGGGGAGCTTCCATGCAGGACGGAGCACCCGCCCACACAAGCAGAATGGGGAACTCAAACATAACATGTGCGCCGCTAGAGTCGACTTTGGGTAAGTTGTTCCCTATAGAATACAGCATAACCATCTCGAGCTCACCAAAAAATCTGCTCGATGGGAAATTGGGAAAAAAATTGGCCAACATTTTTGACACGGCCGACAGGGCAGGGTGTGTTCTTACCGCCATATTCATAAATAACTGAAATAACACATAAAAGCTTTAACCAACTGTACGTAAATACTTGTACATAACACGTGTTAGAAAAACGAAATCTTGATTTTATAACTCTTTGTTGGTCCGTTTTTTCTTGGGGCGGGGGGGGGTGGAGTTGCAGGTAGTCCAGTTCTGAATAGAATGCGTGTCAAATGCTTAACATGCATTTGCTAATACCTGGAAAGCGTTGTTCACAAAATATCGACTTTATGTTGACTTGTTCGTGGTGGTGTCATTGTCACTATTCGACTATAAGAACGATGGCGAGCAATTTATATGATTTGAAAATACTTAACAACGGCTTCTTCTGATACCTTTTGTCGTGTAGCCATCTTGATATCGTTTCGCTCGACGGACGTTATAGTGATGTGCCGAAGAAGCGACGGATTTCATTGACTTTCGTTCGGTTTCCTCACCAAACGCAAAGCTTGCGAAATTCGACAAGTTTTCTGACTTCTCGAATTGTTTCCTATACTGCGCTCAGGTTGACGCATTGGCTAATATAATTACTCCTGCTGACTTTTTGACAATCCGTTAAAAAGATGATGCGCATTCACCAGTATCGGCTGAGTAAAAACAGAGTACACAAGGTACCATTCCACGCAGTAGGGTATCATTTAGAGCATCGTCAGCATAATTTGGTTGAGTTCCAATACCCGTCTTAGAGTCCTGCAGGTTCAGAGTTATATTCTAGTGTTTCACTATGATGTCCAACTGTTGGTTGGATATTATTGGCACGATTATTCGTATTCGATACAGTACCTAAACAATTAAATTTATGATGCTCACATTTAGTTCATCTGGCAATGCGAGACAGTGCCCTTAACGCACACTAACAATTCATACGTTTTCTTGTTACAGTTACTCTATATATATGCATTCACCATACGGCATATTTCTAGTGCTTTAAAATGATTTGCCCTAATCAATGTTTCCATTTTTCGAGTTAATATGTCTCGGCTGCCTGAACAGTGCTAACGGTGGAAGAAAACTATTTCGTAAGACATTGTTCCCGTTCTCCTAATGGAACCCGTGTTGGAGTTCTAACGTTGAACATGGACATTCTTCTGGCAGAGAAACTGGCCCATTAGAGCGGATTCTGCTGCCGTTTTTACATCGAGGCCATTACGGGCCTACCTCTAAACTTGTGAGACTAGCTTTCTTTCAAGGCCACTGCAACGGCACCGGGCAGACGCACTTTGTAGTATGGCCTTCTAAGAAACTATGAAACTATACTGGTTTCTATATACACTTCTATTTACACACTTAGGTTAAAAGTTTAAGAAGAAGTGTACTCAGACAGCGAAAACATGATTAACCCTCAGTATACTCCTTTTTTGTCCTTTGACTGGGACCTGAAACGAACTTTGTACACTCGTATGTAAGGCTAATGTCCAGATAAGAGATCTGCTAGGTGATATTTGCACAAATTGAGATAAAGGTGTGCCCGAAATCTAACAAAAAGTTAGAGCGAGCCACACGAATTTAAGTCGGAAAGTGGAAGCAATAAATACGTAATGTGCGCGCAGACTACGAAAACATATTTGGCATACATGTGTGGTTGTTGTTATTTAGTTATCTTCTCTCGCAGAGTCGAGCATGACTTAGCGGACAAAATCTGTTTTCTTCTCTAATGCTCTACGGGCTTCGTGGTTCGGTTGAAGTGTGCACGCTGTTTTTTTCACACCTGTGAAGACGGAATTTGTGTGAAGCAACCGTTGTTGCATTCGAAGATAACATGTTTCACCATTGCCTCCAGATAAACGTCACACTCTACGCTTCGGTCTGGCGACTCAAGAGAAATTGGATTTTTGAAAAACTTATTTGTGCACCCTTTTTTGGGTGAAATGTAAGGCGTACTCATCGTGTGTCAAAGTGACTCTCTTATCGGTAGACCGCATTCCCAGCAGTTCAATCAACTTTTGTTGAGAAAAGACCTACGCATTTTTGCATCAGTAAGGACATCGCACTTTTGATCTACATAGCTTGTCATGAGCAGCTGAGCAGTCAAAAAAACCCAAGTAACATGTCACGGGTCTATTCTCTCTATACTGATCATATATATAGTTTTGTTTGCGCAGAGGATCTAAAAACATCTAATCTCGTTTACGCAGAGAATCACAAAAATAACGGTGTAGTACCAGCGTAACCATTGTAGTAGGTGGTATATCGCTAGATCGCCAAAATCAAAATTTGGTATTTTCATTCATAAACAATCTGCCGTCTCTTCGATCAGCCGGTAAATTCGCTTCTTCATTTAGAATAACTTAAAATAGGCGTGCAATCTACTCATGCCCGTGTTTTTCCCAGACATTTCAAAACACCTCCTAATATCCGCCCTAGATCTGTGACTGTGCTTGTTGGGGTGTTTTGTATCCCTTCATGTTTGAGATACTAATACTCGATGGCCCTGACAGGCAACATACTTGTGGTGCTCTATTTGCTAATTCCGCCTAGATGATATTGTTGGCTATACGGGTAAGGTATACTGTTATGTTGTCGTGAGGAGAGGGGCACATCTACGCACACTGTCAGATTTAAGCATAGTTACTACTTGTCGAGTGCTTTCTTTACGTCGATTTAATTCTGTGTAATTTACTCAAATTAAGTATAATATAAGCTTCTCATAATTGTCTACCTGTCGTCACATGTGCGGCTAAAACAGTAGTGCAACGATATATGCTCCAGTGCTGCGGATTCCACGTGATGGTGTTTGGCACACCTCTGCAGGAAGACGCGACGGGCAATTCGTATTCCTCGTGAAAAAGCAGCGTTCGAACATACTAGGTAGTTATACCATGAGCTATGTACGTGGTGTAGATGTGGGACTGTCATATGCAAGACCAAACATTCAAGGCACTGAACGCGCCCAAACCCTCGACCTCGAATTTAGCTTCCCACTCCGAAATAAAACATTCATCGGAAACTATACACGGCGCTGTTTAGGTAACTAGCGGACAGCTTAATATGACGGAATCCTCACGCCTCGGCAAAAAGCATTTGCTTCATATTTAATAAAAAAAAACATCTTAAAGATTGGCTGAAATGGCCTGCATGAGGTTGTTCCACACGATATCCATACTATACATCAACCCCCAGAACAATCTTAAGCATAAAGGGCTCCTCTGCTAAGCAAACAAACCGCTTTCGAACATCCAACATCAGAGTAAAGAGAGATAAGAGCCGTTCGTACTGATTCGTTTTATGTGCCGTGAACGTTGACATACTTCAACAATTCGCTGCTGCAACGTTTTTGTACCGATATTGCTGGCACGTGTTATTGTCTGTCGTGTGAGTAGACATTCCTTGGGAACTGAATCTACTGTTGTACATAGCTGACTCGCAACATCCCTCTAAAGTTGAATATTTCGTTGTCAACTTCCTAATCGATCATAGTTCGTCTAGTATGACATTTTCATAAGGTTATCCAGGACCTCAGCATGAAACTTCTTTCTGCCACTGCGAGATCTGAGCTCGGCAACCTGGATCGGTTGAACCGAATTCACCATGTGCCGCCAAGTGGTTATACAGGGCTTCCACAGTAACGCTCCACAAACATGCTCTCGCAATGCGAGGCTTCCTGATGTTGATATGAGTTCTGTCGGATGGCATCTTTTAAATTAAACTTTTCTGAGCTGAGTCTGACACTCTATTTGGCATTCAGATATTTCTCTGCGTCTATCAAGCAATGTAGTTTGCTACGGCTAGCTGTTGGACTGTCATTCTCCTGTGCAGTTCATGATCTATTTCGCGTGTATCTTCTGTAATAAATTCCGCTTTAATAATAACAATAAATTACCATTTAAATGAGCCGTTTATACAAACAGAGTTAGAAAAAAAACTAACGTGACGTAGAAGATAATACAACTGACTATGGTCGAGATCAATAGATAATGCTCAAAATGGAATGCCAAATAAAAAATGAACACATGGCTGTTCAGTAGAATTGGGTAATAACGGAGCTAATAGTTAAAACCGTAAAACGATTAATAAATAGTTTAAGCAACCAAATCATAATTGAGTTGCATGATACCGGCAGATATAAGGCGTTACTCATAGAAGTCCGCCATAGAACAGCTGCCAATAGTAATTGGAGAAAATTGATATTAATGATGTTTTATAAATAAAGGGCGGATACCCATGTGAAGTGTGTGACCCACAATCATGAGAAAAATAAGGCAAAAGCTAACTCAAAACGAACATGTGGCAGGGTACACCAGGCCGGATCAAAAGCCGGATAAAAGCCAGATGAAAGGGGTGATGGTCACATACAGCTGCAGCTTGTCTCGAAAGACTTGAAGATTTCTTGGCCGGGCTGAAGCAAAGTAGCAGGGACCACATAAGAAAAAAAACCTAACAACATGACTTCAACACCCCGGACATGCTATGAGGCAGTCGGATAACCTCAGTGGGCGCGCGCATTGTTCAGGAGCAAACGGCGGAGTTGGGTCTATAATATAAACAAGTTTGCGAAACATTTAAATGAAAACCTTCGGGAGCCCATGTCGCCATGTGGCCACAACGAGCTGACGAAGATTCCGCAGCGGAACGTAGATCTACACAAACCAAAGACTTATGGCGTATCGTGCGAAATTGTTTGTGCTCAGATTTGAGCTCCACTAAGCGTGGCTATGATATAAGAGTGAAAGAGCTCTACTAAATGGACGAGTCACGAAAGAAAAGGGGCGGAAAAGGTAGACTGTCTGCATTGCATAACTTAGAATTCTTAAGTCTTGCGGTTGCAACATACGTACTTGCTGACCTCTGCCAGTAAATGCAATGCATAACGGGAATCGACATCAAACGTTTCTAGCGACATAAAATAATAAAATATCTTGAATATGCTGATGACTTAACACTTTATTATCCTATTTGCTCTAGTGACTCCCACGCTGTTCTGCAGACTGCTGTCGACGGCATTGCACGATGGTGTTCTGAAAACAACATGACTCTCTCACCCTCTAAATGCATTGTACTGAAAAATGGTGCACTTGACTTTGACTATAAAATTGACAACTGCATTTTACCGACCCTCTCTTATACACGGGACTTAGGCATATATATTACGCCTGATCTTAACGTTAGCCTTCACATTACCAAGGTTGTGGAGACATCTCTGCGCACAATAAATACTATCTTCCGCAGTTTTATTTTAACGACTCCTCATGTGTACATTCGCCTTTACAAATCTCTTGTTTTTCCTAAACTCACATATTGCTCCCCTGTCTGGGAGCCTTATCTGTCCAAATATAGGAAGTTCGTGGATGGCGTCCAAATTATGTTTCTAAGACGCCTGCGAATCAGGTGCCCCCACAGCGTGTTAGATGAGGTTGTTCCAAGTATTGACTCACTTTTCATGCAGTGCAACTTATCTGTTCTACATCAATTACGAAAATGTGACTTGTTAGGACACTTTTTTTTATGTACGCTCCAATAACCTAAGGAGTCAACGATCAATCACCTCAAAAGCCGTGGCTTGCGGTGAATTTGTGAACGGACTGTTTGCTTGGCGTATGGCCAAATGGGCCCATGCTACTCCAAATATCGCTCGCCTATTTGGTGATTAGTCACGATTGTCTTACAGAAGTATGTATATTGATACCAACCTTTTTATGTGAAATAAAAGTGATATTATGTTATGTTATGTTATTTACCTCGTCTGAGAAGTTAACATGATTGAGAGCCTACTAGCAATTTCGGTTGTTTCATCAGTTTCGAATGTTTCGCATAGTTGACAACTATAAGCGCATCTCGTACTCGGTCAGTTGATAGATTACACCTGAACCAATAACCATTGTTGCATTTTCGCAGATAGCATGTCAGCGAAATACAATCATCTGATCGTGTGTGTATGTGGGCAAGTGCATTAGAACAGGGCATGTGGTTGAGAAGTGGTCAGTGGTTCTATTTTTTTTTATAACCGGCGGGCTTTGCGTCCCGCATCTGAAAAACGACCTACTCAAAACAGCGAGTCACTTTTTGACTTCGACGGCATGCCGTGAGTGCAGACAGAGAGACAGACCCTTTTCTCTGTCTTTGTCCCCGTCTATTTATCTGCCTGACAGATTTGACGTACGTCTGAACAAGTCGGGGGGGAGTACCGAATTTCAACTCGTCTTCTCGTCGGCTTTCGAAGTTTTTGTTCGGCGGCGCCACAAAGCCGCAGGTCTGTCGCTTCGTTCGGTCAGACGGTCGCTGAACAATGGAGGGGTGGGGTCACCGTTGAAAGATGATGTATATAGTTGGAAGCCCCGTCCGGAGCTCTGACAGTGAAAGATTGCAGACGCAAGGTCTTTGACGTGGTCAATGCACGTTTCCTTTTATTTCGTTTTTTTTCTTTCTTTCGTTCTTTGGCTTTTGCGTACGTACGCACTTATGACAGCCCTATCCACTATCCCGTGGTCCCGTGGCCCTTGTCCTGGATTCCACGGAGCGCGGAATGCAAAGCACGGGAAGCAGGAGGACGAGATGAAACGCGAGAATGGTCCGCTGTTTGTTAGTCTCTACTTTGCGGAGCGCAGACGTTATACGACCAGGAGGTGGTTGGTCCATGCACGTGTGTGCACAGTAACTATTGCTCCTAGTGCCTAGTGAGAAACTCCTAGCGTGACAGCAGCCTGCTTGCCAATAAAACCGTCGCACCAGTCTCGCCTTAGTCATGATCGTCACTCTCGGACTCCCGACACGCGAGCGAGAGGATTTTGACGCAGCTGCAATGCCGAGCTCGACTGGCTCCTCTGCTGGTGTGAGAACGACAAACAAAAAAAAGGATAGCAGGAACGCAATGCAACGGGGTACTATTACTGGACTGGCGTACGACGAACTGGTTGTCGTGGCGATGGCGCCCTGAGTGGGTCGGATTATAAGCCAGCAGACGAGAAATAAGCAGGCGCGTCGTCGAAAAGTCAAAGTTGAATCTTTCAAACGACGACGACGACGATGACGCCGACGACAACAACAACTATCTCTCGACGGCCTTCCGTGCGCACATCCGGCGAAAAAGGAGGCGTTTGCGTCTCAAGAAGGAAAACTTTTTTATTAAGACATTGCCGGCGGGCCAACGATGATGATGATGTTGATGAGGAGGGCGGGGTGCTGACGACGACGACAACAAGAACAACAACAACAACAGCAGCAATAACAACAGCAACAATAACAACAACCGCGACAACAACAACAACAACAACAACGATGAGGACGACTTACTATCATCGACTCGGCCTAACTTCTTGGAAAGATCACATGTTGCTGCTGCTGCTGCTGTTGATACTGCTGGCACTGTTGCTGCCGCCGCCGCCGCAGGCTCGCTCGCGGGATGAAGTAGGAGCGCTTCTTCCTCCCAACTCGCATCCATGCTGTTCAACAAGCTCTTGTGTTGCAGCGCCGTTTGTCCCATCATCAAGCGAACCCACCGCTGGTTGCTGCACCCCATCTCGCCCTTTTCCGCACGTCGGTCGCTCGGTTGGTCGGTCGACAGTCGATGAGTGAGTCGGGCGCGCGGTTCTGGGGGCCAGTTTACTCTCTCTACTACGGAAACGGTCTCCGTCATCATAAGCTGTCGGAACAAAACTTGGATGAAGTCGCCCGCAGTGGTATTCGCCCCCCAAACGGGAAAACCCGCCCTCGAACTGATGGGGTGATAGCGACGCCAATCATGATGACGACGGCAAGAGACCAACCGCTCCATGATCCGGCTTATCTCGGAGCAGCGACGAGGCGCTGCCGAACGCTAGACATACAGGAGGTGGATCGACACACGGCCATCGCAGCCGTGTCCAATGTAGCTCAACGCACAACGTTGTTTTGCGTGCCGTTAATTACGAAACCCTAAACAAAAATCTTTAGCAGATATTAGAGTTGTCTTTTTGGATAGTTTGTGAAAAAACGGCGACTAAAGAGCTAGTGGTGGCGCAAATGGTTTGCCCACATCGGTTGCTTAATACGAACTACAGTATAATTGAATAAATCTTTACTTACGTATTGACGAGAGAGGTGTAATACATGCAATAATAATAGTAATAATAATAATAATTAGTATCTTTGTCAGCCCAAGTTGACACCATACTACACAAAAGTAAATAAAGAAACTGCAGAAGACCATTATCCTGAATGTATTTCGCCACACGCCGTGCCAATATTTTGTCGAGCCCGGTGGCGTGTTGCATTAGCCGGCGCCTCGCGATCGGAGGAGACACATAGGTGCACGTGCTCGAGCCCCACTGTTGCACCGATTTGTATTTATGGGGCCCGTCTTACTAACCAATGTGAAAGCCGTCCCGCGGACGTTTAACGTTGGCTGAGGCGAAGTCTCATGCTAGTATTTTGTTACTATACTTCGCGTATGCGGCAGCAGCAGCTTTGGAAACTAACTGAATGAAGCTGACCCTAATGTTAAGGAATTCACACGTCGACCTATGGAGAATTATAGTTATTTAACTGGTTAGTAGCACACGTGCGCACATACTAGCACAGATACTTTCCAATGCGCATTATATATATATATATATATATATATATATATATTATAGAAAACGCTTTTATTTTGCAGAACAAAGAGCGGGAGAAGGTCGTATATAGAACAGTGTAACTTGTCCCACGATGTGCGCACTGCCCTCTGCCTGTACTGTACTCTTGGGCGTGGAAGGCGGGAAAGACTGAGCCGAAGTAAAGGCTGTTTGTTGTGGGCGTACATTAGGTTAAGCCAACACGGAGGTGGTTAGTGCGGCATCGCGCACTATGCACGGACCTCCTTCTCCGATATCGTTGTCTTTCCGCTTCTCTTCTCTCTCTCTCTCTCTCTCTCTCTCTATATATATATATATCTTCTCTCGCAATCTCTATCTACCTGTCTATCGTGCTGACAAACAAAGCTGTTTCTAGCTCAGTTGTAAACAGAGTGTCGTCGTTCATTATCACCACCAACATCATCAACATCGTTGCCCGCGTCCCACCGCCGGTGCTGGTGCTGTTGTTGATATTGGTGCTTTTGTTGATGTTGTTGCTGTTGTTGCTGTGGCAGTCTTGGTCATTGGCCTTTGCGTTTATTGAGGGCCCAGACGTCGGAACTCAGGCTTGAGGCTACAAAGCAGCCGGCTGAAGGAAGGACAGCTCCTGGGCTACCTCTCTGCTTAGCGCAAGCTGTTGTTCATGTTGTGCGCGTAGTAGGCAGGCGAACGATCGGTGGGCTACGAAGTGGACGAAGCGGCGACAGTCGTCGACAACGGAGGGCGACACCGCGCTAGCGACACACCGGATCTTCGTCGTAAAACTGGGCCACAGAAATGCTGCACATTGTCGTCCGGCCCGGGCACGCCAGGGACATGTTGGTCAGCGGCCCGGCTAGACGAATGGATACTGTGACATGTTCGACGTTTGCGCCCCCCCGCCGCATCGCGAACGATCGTCGCTGCCGCCACCCCCGTCGCTGCCGCCACCCCCGGCATATCAGTGGGGGTGGCGCCACCGATCGGCCCGCCACCAGCGACCCGCCCTAACAGAAACAGCGTGGCCGGAATCGAAACCACCCGTTTTGCGAGCGAAGACGAAATTTACGCACACGACCGCGATGCCGACGCGGAAGTATGACGTGATAATGTAATGATGTTGAACTGTGATGACACCCACAATAATGCGCAGGCCAAAAAGAGGGGGCTCCTCATGGGAGCCCAGCGCATGCAAGCTTTATGTATATCTAGCACCGATACCCTTAATATGATACAATGCTGCCTTGGCAAGCAGCAGCAGCGGCAGCTACAGCAGAGGCAATTATCGCTTTCATTGCAGTTTTAGCTCCGCTGACGTAGCAACTGTGCTGCCCGATAACAGAGTAGCAGAAAGGCAGAAAAGAAACTAGTTCGTAGTGGTTAGCTAGGGTAGCTAGCATTGGCGGAGGTCGTACTGCGTTGTGTTTGGACAAATAAATGGCTTAGCGTACGCGATAGGTTTTATTCGACAAATATGTGGCTGACGGTACACGCACAAGCAAGACGAGGCATTGCCACGGAATATTCCTGTCTATTTATTTCGTCTCTCTGTGACGACTTGCTAGAGCTCACTCGCGTTCTAGCTGCAACAGTGGTTGTAGAGCGCAGCCAGCAAGGCGTTAGAACGTTTAGTCTCCTTCTATAGCAGTAAAAATAAATGTTCATTTTAATATTTTTGCATCAATGAACTGTAGTTAAACACTTGTATCAACGTGCGCTAAAAGTGCAATATTTATATTATTTTGTATGTGATCTTAGTTCACAATTGTAAGATTCGAGCGTCATGTATTGGGTTTAGCATTCCAAGCAGCTTATATTCTCATCCCGTTGCGCCAACTATGGATATATATATATATATATATATATATATATATATATATATATATATATATAGGTATACACTACGGGAGTCAGTAGCTGTATCAAACATTCTACGTCTATACTTCTACTCTGCTTGCCAGGTCGGGAATAAACCTGGCCGTTCTATGGCTGATAGGATCTTATGTCTCGATAGCTATTGGCACGAAATAATAGCTGTCCTCGAGATCTGCGTATTTACTTTCCTTTCCCTGTCAGCATGCTCCGTTGCCGCCTAGCCCATGTTTACAGAGCTATGACCTAGATAGGAGCGAGCCGCAGTGCAACACACTGTAGCATCCCATGCTGATCACTTGCCATGCAGCAGAAAGAGAATGGTAATACCATCAGATACCATGTTGTTGTACAGTCCGAGGTATTTAGGCTCCAGTATTGCCGGTGGTAGCTATGCCCTTCCTCCAGAGCTTTTTCGCTAGCTCAGTGGGTGCAGGGGTATCAGTGTTGGGCTCGTCTGCGCATGTCCCACACACGAAAAGGGTTATTACACTGGAGTTTCTATCTTAATAGCGGCAGCCACAACTAAGCGCCATCCAGCACGCATCATTGCGGAGATGGTACAACTTTAAGCGACCCTTTTTGCAAGGTGTCCCGAGTAGCTCAAATAACCGTCTTTTGACGACTGGAACCTCAAACTGTCAAGGCTATTTCTCGTTATCATAAATGTATGGTCATCTTATCAGACCTGATTCGTTGCTATAGGTGCCCTTTCAAAATCTTCTTATCTTAGGTTACGACGTCGTTTGTCTCGATAAGGTTAAATAACCGAATTGGTTTGCAGAAGCTCCATATTAGACAGGAGCTAGGTCTTCTGCTACCGTCAATCCAAGACCACCTTCCCTAATTTGCTTGCTTTCTCTCGTGTCTTGTGGCGCAACCTAATAGTCTGCGTATGACCCATGATTTATTCAGTAGAGGTCTTCTTTAGGATTATTTCACCTCAGTATAGGTCGGTAGGCACACTGTGCACTACGCCAGTGGTCGTGGCAATCTTCGGCAAATCGCGCGAGATCGAGCCCCACCGTTGCACCGATTTGTATTCATAGGGGTCCGTCTGTGAAGCAATGCGCAAAGCAGTCCCATGAACGTTAAATCTTGGCTGAGAGTGGTCAGCCCCGAAAGGATTTTTTTTGGCCGGCTGCCTTGCCGCAGGACGTATTTTTTGGATTGCGCCTATTGCAATTATTTTTCCTCTTGAGATCCGCTAACAGCGATCATTTAACACCTTGCGTTGCAAAATCAACCCGCTTCGTCTTTTACGAGTAGTGTAGTATTAGGAAAGCGCACCGACTGGACTACGTGCATTCCAATCCGCCCAGATACGCCGGAAGCAGGGGCGAACATTTATTTAAGGTGCTAAATCAGGTCTACAAACAAGCTCTGGGTCTAGCTCTTGCTTTGCTTGCGTCTCTGAACGCTCGTTGTTACATAATAAAGATGTATGCCTCTCCTAGCTCCTAGGCTATTGCTTTTCCACCATGCACATTTTCCCTCCATGGCGATAGATTCTAAGACATAGCCCTAATCGAACCCATAGGAACAGGTTTGAATGGGTTGATGGGCCAACCCTGTTTCACTATACCCAGGAGACCCTGGAGGTGTCATGGATGTAGTGTGAATATGTACTAAATATAACTTGGCTCTGCTTTCTCACTGTTTTTCAGTCAAATACGATATGCATAATGGTGCGTTGTATTAGCATATTTTATTATATGCTTTAGTATAAGACTAGACATAGGATTTCTGAAATCCCAGGTTCTCGGGTTTACGCTAGGCTCTATTTTGAGGAATCTGCCATCTATATTGGTGGGGAAGAAAAGGACGTTTCTGAGAAGCAGAGCCAAAAGCTACATATTGCCGTACTAGTGGCAACTCCAAACTAAAATCAAAGCCAAAGGATCCCGCAAGTCAAGCCCTGGAATTTGTAGTAGAATTGATAAGCCGGCAACCCCAGAAACTCCTTATGAAAAATAGTGGAAAGCATTGGGATACTTGAATAAGAAATGATCGGCACCGCCCGCTCTTGTGACATGTTTTGCTAGACTAATACCGAGCTATCAAATAGGAACAAGAACGACTAATATAGACTTAAATACCTTTAGAAAGCAGCAATCAGTATCTGCGTCGTGGCTTGTGGCCTGAACGGTTTTTTGTATGAGAGGCTTCGGTCATACATGAGGCGCTTTTGTCGCCGGGAACTAGCGGCGGTTAGTGCGGGACTCAGAAACCCACTAAACCCGGATTCCTTCCCACCCCTTACGACTCGGAATTGCCTCGCATTAATTCGACAGATTAGTGTTCTGACCAGAATGCTGCCGAACGATTTGGCGGCCAGATTGCAAGTAGAGCCGTAATGATGTCAACAAGATTGATGTTGGTAACCAGCGTAATAAAGTCATTAGTATCACTTAGAGTGTGAATACTAGTCGCATGTAGAGTTCTAGTCTTACTATACTATTAGATACTAGTACTTAATAACTGTAGTCGTAGTAGTAATGACAAAAACTACTCAACTGTAGTAGTAGTAGTAATGACAAAAATTAAAGTAGTATAAAAGAATGGTTCCAGCTTCTCGCCTCTTCCTGAGGCCATTTAGGTGAGAGGTTTTTAGTGGGCATTATGCCAACAACATCGGCATCAAGGCCCACACTACCCGCTTTGGGTGTGCGTAAAAGCATTTTTCCCTCTCACCAAAAAAAAGAATTATGACAAAACCGACGTGTTCTATGCTTTATTTGTCTCTTATTTCCAATTGCATATTCAATTGCCAGTTCCTGTCATTGAGTATCGACAGTAATTTTCCTGTATCGAATAAGCATTTTCGCCGCATGAGACATTTTCCACGGTTTCGGCCTTGTGCGAAACGGCACATTCTCAACATATATCGATTTTCGGCAACTGAAATCTGTCTCACACTTTTGCTTATAGTTTTGTTGTTGCCGCTGCCCAACGAAGCGACTAGTATGTGGGACACCCACCGTTCGTGAGAGCACTTCTTTCTCAGGGATCTCGCAGTTTCGCGGGGGGAGGGGGGGGGGGTCGCTAAAATCGAAGAAACAGTTATACGAAAATAAATAAAATTTGTAAAAAGTTTAGAAAGCGTCGTATTGGCGTTCTGTCTGTGTGTATCGTCCTCGAGTGGAGAAGACGCCGAGATTAGATTAGCCTTGCGCAGAGCAAGCAGTCGGGCGCGGGTTCCCGGGCTCGTCGTATCCTTTCGCTTTTTTTTTTAGACTCGCGTTTGACTTTTCTTGCTTCTGGCATGGGCCGTGCTCCGTTAGGGCAGCCGCTTCCTCTGGCGTTGCATTGGGCGCGTCGCATGTGTATCCTGCTTCGTTTGCCTGTTTTCCATCTTTTTTTTTAACATGCAAGCGCGCAAGCGCCTTCTTTCCTCACATTTTCCTCTCTTTCATTTTCTCGTGCATCTATATATCATCAATTCCGATTCTCTTCGACTTTTCCTGTTTCACGGGGACGCCATTTTGTACTTGCTTTCCTTTTCTTCCGCTCCCACTTGCCTTACTTCATAAGTTTTATTTCTGCGATCTCTAGCCGTACTCTGTCTCTCTCTCTCTCTCTCTCTCTGCATCTGTCTGTTTATCCCGTACTTCCGTCGCCACTTCGTCTGCTTCCACCCACCCATTCCCTGCCGTCTGCCCCATCGAATTTGCTCCCACGCTTGCCCCATCGAATTTGCTCGCAGGTCCCCCCGCTAGCAACCGTTATCTTGCACGGTGGCCCAGAAACCTCGCCAGGCCGGTTGGTGCCTCTGGTGAGTCTGCTGCCTTGGCTGCCAGATGAGAGAGAGGGAGACAGAGAGATGACTCGGGACGGTTCCACCAAGCACGACTTCACACCACCACAGACTTCACCAGCTCGACCGACCGCTGACGCTCGAGGCTTAAGTGAATCGCTTCCCTTCTTGTCGTCTATCGATGTCTTGGTCGTTCTAATGCGATTCAATTTGTCTCGTTTGTAGCTCACGTGCATGAAGGTTGTGCTGCTGCTAGCTACTACTAATCCCGGTCACGGTGGTGGTAAAATGGGTGGTGCCCATGGATGTGGCTTGGAGCTGATGGCCGGGAAGTAGCGCATCCCGATGCAGTTTGCCGCCAAAGATGAAAATATCAGCCTTAGGCCACGCCACTGCTGCCATGGCGCCACTACAAGCAGGCAGACAGCCAGA
>QVRM01004622.1:12500-37427 GCA_003439945.1 Dermanyssus gallinae | reverse complement strand
GCTGACGTTGGTCCCATCATTCTGACGATCGATCTCAGTCTGACGCAGTACTTGAAGTACCTGTTCGTCTGTATGTCGATCGGTCGTCTGTTTGTCCGCTTGTCAATTTGTTCATCTTTTGTCTGTCCGTTCGTCCGGTCCGTTCGCCTGTATGGTGGTATGTCAGTGTCTGAGCGTCTATCTCTGCGTGTCTGCCAGTTAGAGTGTATGAGCACGGTACGCCGGGAATGCTTGCCGCCGTGGTTGAATGACCGACGTTCCTCCGACGAGTCGGCTGAGCTGAGCGCGTCGGCGGCGGCGGCGGCTCCCCGCAATAGCAGCGGTAGCAGCAACAGCAGCAGCAGTCGATGCGGCGGCGACGACGACGACGACAACGACAACCCCACCACGATCACCGTCGTCATTGTGGGCGTCTTGGTCGCCTATTGTCGTCAATGTTGTGGTCGTTGTCGATGATGACGCCATAATCAATCACATCATCACCTAACTTTCACCATGATCATCATCATCATCCGCATCCTCATCATCCTCATCCCTGTCGCCTAGAGATAGATGCCAACATGAAACAACCTACGATCTATCAATCCATCTATCGGCTAAGTTAAATCTGTTCTAGTGTATCCTTTCGCTCTGTCTCTCTCTCCCCTTCTCTCTTTCCTTTGCGCTCTTTTTATTAGAGAGTAAGACATGCTCAAGTATGATATAGATAATGTTGGTGCTTATACATATTTTCAATATTTTTATATAGGAAAACTTAAGCATGCTGAAGTGCTTGCGGTTCCGTGAATAAACCTCAAATTTGAAATTAAAATGGTTTCCCTTTCTTTCTCTCGCTGATACGACCACTCTGCATATATCGCTCTTATATCAAGCGAATAATAAATCCACCTATGCGTCTATTAGGAAAATCTTGATATATCCTACTGCCTCTTTATGTCGCCTTTGCTTCAGCGAAACAGAGAGCGAAAGAGCAAGAAAGTGAGCGGCTGAGCTGAACATGCATATCTACGTAAGTACGTCCATTCTATTTCTGGTGGTGCAATGCATTCTAGATGAAATAGAAGCGCAAAGCTCTGTGAACATATATATATATATATATATATATATATATACAGCGCACAACAATCAACCAAATATACGAATTACATCGTGAACAATCGTTCTCACTTGATCTGCCTCGAGTCGTGCGTCATGTGAGCATCATCTGGAATCGAGGTTAAGTCTGATCTACCTGTATATGTTGCCTATGGATACTTTTAGGTCTTATAAAACAAAATGAGTATGAACGACTGTTACGACATTGAAGATCATGATGTTGAAGATGGAAAAGACGGTGCTTGTATGGGGTGGGGGTCCGAGCAAGACTATACGATTGGGCGGTAACTGTACATACACAACCGTCGTTGTAGAAAAAAAAGAAAAAAAATTCAAAGTACACACAGAAAAACGAGATCCTACTTCCACTGTTTGTTCGCTGTCTTGCGGCTATGCCACCAGCTCTTATCCAAATCCTGTCTAAATAACCACGATCGGGCTCTCACACGGTGCAAATGCGTTTGTATTTGCGACACCCCGAAGCTGCGTTTTAGGAAGGTGCTTCGGAGGGCTATAAGATGCTTCTCCGGATGGTATTTTGCTGGTTCAGAAGTTCCCAACTTATTTGCTCTCCCGGACCCAATGGGCCTTACCGCGTCCCTCTTCGTCGTTTTGCCGAACTTCTCTCTCTTTTGACTTCGGAAATGCTGCATTTTAATGTGGACTTTCTTTAGCAACCAGTGGCATGACTAAGCAGATAGCCCCCCAGGTGCGCTACGTCGTAATGTTACTTAAACACACTCTGGGCATGCTTAAGCACTTACATGTAAAATAGTTGTGTAAAAGTATGTAAAATAGAATAGATGCCCGGAACACCTGAAATTGAAACTGCAACCAATCAAGCTGCATACCCACCCAGCAGCACTTGCTGTTTTCTGCACCACTAGCGCCGGTGGCTGACCGACACGCATCAAAGTCATAGACCCTCTGAAGTTCTTTTGACACACGAGATGTTCTATCGCCGTGCAACCTAAACCACCAATAGCACGGATACGAACGATATCAGCAATGCAGTAAAAGTAGCAGAAGCAACACCAGCAGCAGAAACAGTTAATTATGGCAGCTGGAGTAACGGCGGGGGTGTTAGCGGGAGGCGACGACGACGACGACGATGAACAACAACAACAGTAACAGCAACAATGGTAGAAAATTACAACAGCACAACAATAACAGCATCAACAACGCCAGCAACAGTAACAACAGCAGCAACAACAATGGCAGAAAATAGCAACACCACCAACAACAATGGCATAAAGTGGAGGGAAGCAACACCACCAACAACGATAACAACAACAATAACAACAACAACAATGGCAGAAATAGCACCACCAACAACAACAACAACAACAACAACAACAACAGTAGCAATAACAGTCTCAACAACATCAGCAACAACAATGACGACGGCGACGACAATGAAATGGCAATAACAATCATGGCTCTACCCGTGTGGTTAGGTGTTTTCTGTCTACTCTATGCGCTATACCAAACGCACGCATAGTAGATAATGGCGGTTGTTAGGTTTGTTGCTGTGTAGGTGGATGACCGGGTGGTTTGTCGGTTTGTTGGGTGGCTGGGTGAAATAGTGGGTGGTGGTGGTGGTGGTGGAACGGATAGGAGGCCGGGGGGAGGGGGGATGCGCATTCGGTCTATACGGCCGTTTCATAATCAACCAGGCTCGCCGCCATGCAACCATGCCTTGAGGATCCTCTGTAGAAGGAAACCTGTCTTGTGGGAAACGCCGCCCCGCGCGTCGTCGTCATTATCATGATGCGGCTGACCAACATCATCATCACTATCATTAGCATCATCATGATCATGCCGTTATCGTCCTCGTAGTTAGTATCACGTTATCGTCGATTGTATTTGTGGCCGTCCGTTGTGTCCGACTGAAGTATCCGCCCAACGCCGAGCCCGGCCAGGTAAGTACGTCGCCTTGGGGCTCGCTTCGTGTTACCTCGTCGTGTCGCCTCGCGACATCCGGGAGTAGTGAAGCCGCTCGGTCGTGCGGCAGCCGAGAGCTCCTCGCGTCGGTTTACTTCACATCTTACTACATACGATACGTTACTTCACTGGCTGGCTCAATGACTGACTGACTGACTGAGCGGCTCTATGCTTGTATGTGCTTCTGGGCGTGTATGTATGAATGTGGGGGAGAGAGAGAGAGCGAGACAGAAAGATAGAAAGGTAGGGGAATAGAGAGAGAGTGTGTGTGTGTCTATTTATGTGCTTTTGTGTGTTAGCTCCAATGGCTTGTCCTCTAGGCTTCACAGCAGTGCTTACGAAGCACTGCTTGGCACATCTTTTGACGTCCCTTCCCAATGTACTTCGAATGATGTGTACGCGCTCGCTAAATCGCTCAGTTGACGGCTGACGATCGTATTGTCGGTACCAAGGCCTCGCGCAGCTATAGCTATTGTGCTATGTACACAGATATTGATAAAACGAATATGAGCAAATCAGTTGCACTTATAAAACGTTGTATTGTGCATCTGTGATTTGAATGTTGTTAAGATGTCGTTAAGATCAGTACAGCGAACTTTCCCTTCGCCCGTATGCCTACCGAGTAATTACTCGTCAGTAGACGACGTCATTTCTATTGGGACTTTTGTTCTTGTTGTTTGTTGTTCACTCAAACACAACACTCGGAAGAGGACGGTCCGCTTTTTCACACTTTGCGTTTTGTTGAGCAGACAGACACGTATGTATTATCACGTTGTCGGTCGGCCGTAAATTCCTACTACTTGCGAACGCTCAACCCTATACGCGGGCTGTATTTGCGTCCATCTGCCGTTCTAGGTGTGTTCGTCTTGGGCGTGATACCCCACGATGAGTTCGAGTGGTCAAACGTATGAAATTTTGCTGTTGCGTTCGTTGCGGCCTTGGCTGCGTGCAGCCGTTTTACCTGTTTCAAATAGAGTCTTCTCTCACTTGAAGAATCGTGTTTGTTGCTTTCCTACGAGATAACTGTTCGGTGGGTCCATTAGGCGAGCGCTACAGAAGACGTGTGCTTTACGTACCCTCTTGCCCAGTGGTAGTGGTAGTTCCGAATTGTGATCCTGAACGCCAGTTGTAACACTGGCCACTGATCGCTACTGCGATGTGTGTCGCGTTCTCAACATCAGCTATCTCAAGCTGCTCAAGCTGCGATTTTAACAGCTTCATGTTAATGTCGTCGGGCTTTATTTGCTACGTATACGACAGCATGGACGTGGCATCTGAGCTCCGAAGTCTCGGCTCGAGTTCAGCGAGGACAGCTGAGCAGGATAGCGGGCCGGTAAGGGGGCTTTGCGCGGAAACGCTAACTGCTATCGCGACACAGATATTCAACACGTTAACCGTATGCAATCCTAGCTAATTGTTTGACTAATTTGCGTCTTTACTGCGCTGTTATTGTTGTCGTTATTGTTGTCATCGTCGCCGTCATTGTCTTTTTCAATCGCAATTTGAATCCGACGGCATCAGCGCTACATGCACGTGTACGTGCCTATGTGTATTACATCAGTCATTTACGAATACAGCGATATCAGTCATGTTTTAGTAGTAATGGTTAAAGTACTGAACTGGCGAAGTTAGTGAGTCACAGTAACAGGAGGCGACAGGCCTAACGAAGCTAACTGCCTAACGAAGACAGCAGCTGTTTATTGCAATGTGCAGAGAAATCGTCGCCTTCATCATTAACTCAATGAGATAACGCCGGTACGACGACTAACCACTGACACAACAACGGTGCGCGAACATACCTCACAGTTCATTGAGCAAATTGTTTAGTGTCTTGTTAATGCGCATTTTATTGTCAACAGTATTCTTAATTTTTGCGGTCACTGTCATTGTCAACTCCATAGGGTAATCTATCGGATGCACTGACGCAGCAACGGTACACAAACGCACCGTCTTTTAGTAACTTAAGTTAAATAAATATTTGTGCCTGGCAATGTTTTCGATAGCAACTTAAAGTTCATAAACGGAACAAATAGATATAATATATGTCCAGGTGGATACACGAGCTGAGCAATAAAACCACAAAATATTCAAATAATTAAGAGTTTAAAACACAATTTACTATGAATCACTACTGTGGTCTGCATAGCAGCTCATTTCAAATGGTAAATACAATAGCATGCAGGCCAGGAGAGTGCCAAAGAAGGGTGAGTCTGAACTCGGGAGTTGTTGTTGTTGCCGTAGTCCACAGCATCCCTGTCGTTTCATACAGTTCTAGCTGCTGTTATCGTTGCCGTAATGCTTCTTCTTCGCTGGCTTCTTAAAGGTGTCCTGTTGTCCCGTGTTATTCGTTTTTTCTTCCCCGCTTTGTTTTGGTTTTTGAGGAGCATGGCCTATTTGCCCTCCTCAACTCGTATCGGCACTACCGGCTCCAGGCAAGGAGTCACCCTCCGACGGCGCAAAACCAACCAGACGAGTTCGATGAGGTATGGTAGTGATTTTGGCACTTGTCTTGCATTTTTGTTGCGGCTATGCAAGTAGCGGTTACCCATTTCTTCTTCCAGCCATTCGCCGGCTGACCACTTCGTCACAGAACAAGTCGAGATGCTAGCCGAGAAAGGCAATTTGTCGTTCAATAAAACAAGATGGCCGTATTGTTATTAGCGACGGCCAGCCTATCCGTTTGCAAGGCGTCCGTTTTTCATGCGGTTGTTAGTGGGAGGCTGGTGGAAATGAACTGACCCGTCTATGCATTTACTATGCACGCATATCTCTCTCGACTGTCAATGCGCATTATAGCGTACAAGAAAGACGAGATTTTATCCGTATCCGCCGTATTAAGGCTAGGTCGCCCACAGTTTCACACCCGGCATTCTAGTCCTTCATGCGAAGTTGTTTTAAGAGTAAGTTTCCCGGCATCGCATTCCAATTTGAGATCCAGTCGTCCGACTCGCTTCCTACTCGTAAAACGATTGCAGCCCATGCCGTTGACGTCACTCATGTTATACAAAACACATATGTTTACTAAACCTATCCTGATATTCACTATATAGGTCTAAGAGCCGCTGTGACCTTTTAGAGGCTAGGTTAGATAAAACGTGTGATCTGCGTGCTCGCATCGGTGCCACTTCATGAAGTCTCTACTAGTTCTGACCGCGAGCCTGCTTAAGTGGACCTTGTTACTCACTTTTTCGTTTGATAAGCGGCTCGGAAACCCCGCAGCTGTTCCGATATAAAACGTTTATAAAAACTGTGTCAACAAAAGTCAATTTACGCGCCAATTATGCAGTAGGAACATATACAACGTCGAGCACGCCATTTGACCTCATACTGTCAGAATTTACTTTCCTTTATAAAGATATATGTGTGGTGAGATTATATCCACCACCCGATCCGTTCCAAGGCATTATTAGTCCGGAAAGTTCAGTAGCCGTTTGTCTTTTGCTGTGATCAGCATTTTTAGGTAATCTGTTTATCCGACCATCTTTGCCTGTGACCTATAGTGGCAGGCCCTGGGTCCTAGACCCTTCCTTACATTCCAACGCAATAATCACTTATCGGTGGTCACTAAGGTCTATCTTGTGCTTGAAGACCTCTCTCTCCGTGACAAGTCATGTTTGTGGCGCTGGTCGTACGGTCGACAAATGCCTCCTGGCCCATACAAGCAAGGATTGCTGCCGGCTTTGAGTTGCTTATCACCGGCAGGTTCCATCTGGCCAGCCATTCCAAAAGAAATTGTCCCTTTTGAGCAGTGCAGTATTTCCGCAAAGCGCATATGATAATCTGACCGTGATTGCTCTGTGTTCTAATGCTGACCTCCTCTGCCTCGAGGAATTCGGCAAATTCCTGTTGGCTTTCCTTAGGAGCAGTCGTTCCCATTTTATTGTCCACCTTGTCCCTTTGTCCGCTGCTTTCCCCAGAACCTCGTTTACTTCTGACAACTGATAGAGCCGCCTTTGAAAATTGGAAATTGAATGGGAGAGCTTAATTGTTTTTAAAAGGCACAGTAAAATTACAAACTTTTGTTTCACCGATTTGGTTAATGGGCATAGCTTTACAACATGTGCAGCTGCAGGAAAAACAAGCTGTTCGATCGGAGAAATTAACATACCGGCGTGTTCGGAAGAAAATCCTACGTAGCAAAAGAGGAGTGGTCAAATTGAGTGCAGTTTGCAAAAATCGAAATCTTGTGATGCCTCATTTTGTATTATCTTGCGTCCAACACATTAACGGTTTGCCATTATACACACACAGCTCATAAAACTGAGTTGTATTCAGTTTTATGAATACTTCTCACATTCAAGAAGACGTGAATTTAATGGGGATCATTTCAGCATCACCGTTTCCCTTGCCCCTTAATGTCTGATTCCTATGCGGTTCCACGTTAACAGCGTTAGCGGCTGGCGTACGGCCTCTGTATTGTTTTATTTTTATGGGAGGCTGTGGAACGAATGGTGCACATGTGTCGCTGGCGGCGATAAGCACCTAGTATAGGACTCACAAACCCATTAAGCCTGTATTCCTCTCACTCCCAAGCTCAGGATTGCGTGGCATTTCTTCGACACCGTGAGAAAAGAGTGTTACTCTTCGAGCGCTCTATGCAGCCACGCCTATGCTCTTCCAAACCGCGGAGTGAGTCGAGACCGCGTTGAGGTCCGTAGGCTAGCATGGGCTCTAAGTAAGCTCTAAGACATCAGGGGCGTAGGAAAACAGTTTACGGTAATTATCAAGTCCGACCAAATTGGGTTTGGATATTCTCTCTCCGCCCCTCATCCGCTCTCTCCCTCTCTCTCTCTCTCTCTCCCTCTTACTATCTCTCTCCATCTTACTATTTCTCTCTCTCTCTCTCTATATATATATATATATATATATACAGAGAATGCCTCGCAGTGTGGAATCTAGGCTATTTCCGTGACAATAACACGCTTACTAAACTTCACAAGAAATTTGTCAGGCGTGTTGCGTCTCGCTGCAATATTAATGAGAATGACGTAAAATGTGAAGATATTGCATCCATGTTAGAAATAATTGACAAATCCACGTTTACTTGGATATGTAAGCAGCCTGAGAGAGCGGCAAAGTTCTTCAATATTGCCACAACAAGGACTCGCGCCGGGCTCAATATCCAGTCAAGAACTGTTGCAAAGAAAACGATTGTTAACAGGATGTTTGCATGGCGTCTAGCTTGTAGGTATAACCATACTTGACCTTCCTCGTAAGCCGCCGGCTTTGGCAGGGTTGTTTTTTTGTAATGGAGCACTTATCTGTGGTTGTAATAAAGCCCCCCCCTGCTAAAGGGTGTGTGAATATATATATATATATATATATATAGAGGCGGACACTCTCTCTCTCTATATACATGTTGATAACAGGACTCGTAACTACATAGAATTGAATTTATTGATAAAAGTTTCATTAGAAAAGAAAGTTGCACCATAGGTGTGTTCGCAAGGATATATATTACGGTAGTTCAATAAGTTCTTAGAATGAAAACCGAGAATTTTCCAAATCATGTTTTTAAATTTTTCTTATTCGATATACTCCCCGAGAAGCTCAATACACTTTTCCCACCGAGATTTCAGAGCTTTTATACCTCTTGAGTAGAATTCCGCGTCGTTAGACTGAAAATAGGCATTGACAGCAGCCTTAAATTCTTCATTGCTGGAAAAACGCTTTCCACCGAGACTATTCTTCAAATGTCCGAAGAGGAAATAATCAGAGGGGGCCAGGTCTGGAGAATAAGAGGGTTGTTCAATAAGTTGGAACCTCAGTTTGGCCAGTTTTGCCGATGCTTGCCGGGACTTGTGTGCAGGAGCATTGCCCTGGTGAAACGGGACAACCTTCTTCTGCAAAGCGGGCCGTTTCACGATGAGTTCTTGCTAACGGCAGTCCAACAGTCTTGCAGCTCTCAAGGTAGTCGACCAGCATTATTCTACGTTGGTCTTAAAAAACTGTAGCCATCACCTTTCCGGTCAATGCCGTTGTCCGCACCCTCTTCGGAGGTCCTTCATCAGGTGCACACCATAGGCAAGATGCTTCTTGGGTCTCGGGAGTGTAGTGATGAACCCGGCTTTCATCGACGGTCATGAATCTGCACCAAAAATCCGACAGATTGTTCGACATCTTGGCCAAATTTCGCTGTAAAGCCAAAACAGGTGCGTCATTTTGGCCTTGGTTGAGCAAATGCGGCAGCCACTTTGCTCTAAGCTCTTTCATCTTCAAGTTTTCGTGTAGGATAAAATGCACACTGCCTAAACTAATCCTTAATGCCTCCGCTATTTCCTTAATGTTCATTCGCTTATCTGTGCCAAGAATTTTTCGCACTTTCTCTACGTTTTCCTCATCAGTTGCCGTTTTTTGGCCTCCTGGACGTAGTTCATCCTCGGTGCTCCTGCGACCTCTTTTTAACACATTAATCCAGTTGGAAAACAGTGGCAAAACATGGCGCAGAGTCACTGTACGTCTCGTCTAACTCAATTTTTACTTGGGTCGCATTCCAACCTTTGAAATAAAAATGCTTGATAACCACTCGAAACTCTTTTTTCTCCATTTTTAAAAATCACGCCGATACGTTGCACGGGAAAAGCTATCAAACGAAATCGCAACGGCCAATCACCATAATATATTGAGTGCTAGCAGTCGAAAAGTTGCAGTTCCTATTAGCGGTGAAAGCGTGCCAAAATTCGAATTCTAAAAAGCTCATTCTAAGAACTTATTGAACTACCTGTATATATATATATATATATATATATATATATATTACATTTACGTCAAACAGCGTAACTATATTCAAAAAGAGTCACCTTATGTTTTGGCAGTATTCCCCGAAGTGATGCAGCGTACTGTAAAAGGGTTACTCTTTATCAGTGCATGCATCCGTACACTAATAACTTAAGTTAAAAACACCCCAGCAGACTATTTCTACTTATAATACACTAAAATGAGCGTTAATTGTGTCTTACTTTTGTTTGTCGTTTTGTGAATCAATTTTTACTGGTTGGATATTTGATGCATGCAGACACATTTGTGCTTGCTTAAAAGTAAGTGTTTTTTATTTATATATATATATATTTATATATATATATATATATATAGTTACCGTATTACTCGTAGCTCTACACTTATCGGTATTTTTAGCAATAGTTTACAATTTATATATATATATATATATATAGTTACCGTATTACTCGTAGCTCTACACTTATCGGTATTCTTAGCGATAGTTTACAAAGTAGTGCTGTTTTCCGCGTTATGTATATACATATCAAAATGCTCATATAAGCAGTTATATATATATATATATATAAGTGAGTTGGCATCGTGTTAGTGTGGGACGATTCTGGGAGATGGAATGCGTACACGATGCGTGTCGAAACAGACCAACCAACCAATGGTAGCGTACACATCCTTTCTTACATTCATCCACATGTAAACTTGCATGCGCTATCGTGCAAACGTGCATACATGATTACAACAATGCCGCCGCGGCAGCAGCAGCAGTAACAACGATAACACTTTAAGCAGCATCAGCAACATAAACGACAACAGCAGAAGCAACAAGGGTAGCAGAGACAACGCCAACACTAGTAGCAACAAGTTAACAACAAAAATATTAGCATCAACAACAACGCCAGCAGCAGCCGTATTAACAAAAAACAAACAACAGCAACGAAACTCAAAGGCACATAGAGGGGGAGAAAGAGAGAGTGAAAGAGAGAGAACTGTTAGTGGACGGCCGCATTGCGACCGCGAGAGCCCTCGGGATCTATTTCGCCTATTTCGGTCTAACTCCTTATTTCTTGCTCTCTCTCTCTCGTTGTGGTTCTGTCGAAACAACGGCAAAGGTGATCCGGTAAATCACGTAAGGCTATGAACATCTCTAGCCAACGAAGGTTAGCCAATAACAACGACAATAGCAACAACGGCAGTATCAATATCATTAACTACAGCAGCACACAACAACAACAACAGCAACAACAACAGCAGCAACAACAACAACAACAACGACTGACAGTTCGTTGTGTAGGGTGGATCAAGAGAAGGAGAAAAACGAAAAAAGGTGCGGATGACAACAATGATATTGATTTTGATGACGGGCTGGTTGGCTAGGGGTGGGGTTGTTCTCAAGGTTGTTGTTGTTGGTCTTGTGGTCGTTGTTTGTCTTAGGGTTGTTGTTGGCCTTGTGGTTGTTGTTTTTGTTGTTGTTCCTGGGGCTATTGCTATTCGTGACGTGACATGTCGTTTTGTTTTTGCTGTTGTTGGGGTGGTATTTGTTCTTGCTCGTATTGTTTAGATGGTTGTTCATTATTGTTGTTATTGTTGTTGTCTGCGTTGTTGTTGTTGTCGTCGTTGATGCTGCTGCTGCGGCTGCTATGTGTCGTCATCGTTATCCGGCGCCGTTGGCCGCTATCCCCGACTGACGATGACTATGCCGTTTCATTGTCCCGAAGAATGATTTCTGCTCGTCCTGGGGCGACGCGTTGAGATTCCCTTCTGTCCTTCGCTCGCGTACATATATAGCAGAGCGTCGTCTTGACTCATCATGATTGGGTCGGGTTTAAACCTTAAAGGTCCAACAACAGAAACACCAGCTGCAGCGGCGGTGTTGTCTGACCTTCCCTTCCTCCGCTGCCCTTTGTAGATGCCCCGCTCTCCCTCTCTGCCCCTCTCATCTCGCAGCCAGATGGTTAAATGCCCCTTCTCTCCCCCCCCCTCGAGGAGTAGCGGGTGCGTTTGGCTTAGCCGTCGATCCTTCTTAGCCGCCGTGGTCGTCAATAGCGTATCATCCGCGTACGTTGTTCCCCCGCATCTTGGGGTTCGCTCAACGCCCTCGGAGTCGTCGTTTTTGTTGTCGTTGTCGTCGTCGTCGTTGTTGTTGTTGTCATCGTCGTTGTCGTTGTTGTTGTTGTCATCGTCTTCCCTCGTCCTTCTCCGTATACCCGCGGCGAATGGTTAGAGATCCCGGCCTGGCGTTGGCCGACGGACCGGCCCCCTAGCGCGAGCCAGTGAACGCCTGCCTTTGTCTGCGCTAGCTACCAGCCAATATAAAGAATACGAACAGAAAAAAAAAGATAAAATAGAAGAAAGAAGAAGAAGGAAGAACAAAAAGAAGGCGACGACGACGACGATGACGACGACGCAGAAGGAAAGAAACAACCAGCGAACGACCAAGTGGCCGACCGACCGATCGACCCACCAACCGAATGACCGAAAAACGACGTAGCCCAAGAAGAAGGCGACGAAGAGGGCGACGCCGATGGTTCAGCAGCAACAGCACCAGCAGCAGTGGCGGCGGCGGTGTCGATCCAAGCCCAACCCAGTCGTCAAGCGCTGACTACTACCTGCCTGCCTGCCTGTCTGCCTATCTACCTACCTTTATTCCTACCCACCCAAGCAGCCAGGCAACTTTACAGCACGATGCCGATGACGATGATTGTGGTGGTGGCAACGGCGGCGGCCGTTGGGCGATCGTTGCGCTGGTGGCTCAAGTCGATCCGATGCCGCAAGGGGCATCGACAAACAACCAACCGTTCCTGGCGATGGTGTTGGTGGTTGTGGTGGTCGTGGTAGTAGTAGTAGTGGTGGGGCAGCTTCTTCTACCACAGTCGCCGCCACTATGGGCGGCGGAACGGATGGTCGGTCATCATGAAGATGATGACGATGCTGCTAACGTTGTTGTTGTTGATGCTGATGATGACGATGATGATAATGATGCTGGTGATGTTGTAGTTGTTGTTGTTGATAATAATGATGATGATGTTGTTGTTGGTGATGATGATGATGATCTAGCAATAGCAGCGATGGATGCTGGAAATCGTCAGATAAAGCGAGCAGGTTCCTAGGTAGATAGATGGACTAATATAGAGGTGGGCAATGCAGCGGTTACGCAGACGATATATAGCTAAGCAGATTGGGGTAGGTAGACGAACAAGTAAGTAAATAAGTGAAATATTTGGAATAAATAGTAAACGACTTGGTATGTAGGCGGTAACTTGTAAGTGCTGGGTAGGGATAGCTGGCTAGGTAGATAGGTAGGTAAACCGAAACTAGTAGACACTGCGTAGATGGGTAGGTAATTTGTACGTTGGTAAATGGGTAATTTGCGAATAGGTAGATGGGTAACTTGTAAGTAGGGAAATGGTTAATTTTTAAGTAGATAAATAGGTAACTAGATTGTTGTCTGGGTGGGTAAGTAGCTGCTGGAAGTAATGGTAGTCAAGTGGGCAGATTGCCGAGTACGCAAGGAGTGGGAAGGTTAGGTATGCAAGCATCGCCACATGGACAGCAGGCGAAATGGAAGCGATAGGCAGCAAGAATGGCAAGCAACCATGTAGGCGTGCGTACACCATCCAGCAACAGCTGTGGTTGTTGTTGCCGTTGTTGTTGGTTGTTGTTGTTCTTGTTGTTGGTTGTCGTTGTTGTTGTTGTTGTTACTGTTGTGTATCCCGTGTTGTCTTGTTGGTGCTGTGCGAGGGCGATGTCGGTCAACGCGCCGATGGTCGTAGATGCCCGTTTGTTTCAGTGTGCGTCATGTGGGTATCACCTCGCACATCTAAGCATGTTTGGCGTTTGTCTCCCGTCGTGTAGTCTGGGCGTTATTCGCCGTCGTCGACATCATTGTTGTCTTTGTTGTTGTTGTTGTCGTCGTTGTTGCTGTTGTTGTTGTTGTTCTTAACAGCAACCCGACCGACCAAACCGTCATAGCTCTGCGACCTCCTCACACACTATCCCAAATAGACAAGAACATTGACGAATAAAGAAAATAATAAGATCACAAAAGACAACCGGAGAAGAAGATAAATAAGTCGATAGAAGAAAAAACGAGGAACGAGTAAAAATAATAGGATAAATAAGAAGAAGAAGAAGAATCTGGCAAGAAACGTGTGATACAACAGCAAACTGCCAAATAAGCATGATGAGCGAAATACTGTGGAGAAGAACAGAATGAAGAAAACGAGTAAAATTACGACGGAATATGAGTGACACCGAAAAAAGTCGACGGAAAAGGGCACATAAAGGAAAACACGTAGAAGAATGAAGACGAAGAAGGGAAACAAGATGAAGCTCCGAATGCCAATAATCACCGTCATCATCATCATCATCGGCATCATTATCTACAATAACATCAACAAGAACAGCAACAATAGCAACAACAACAACATTATCATCATCAGCATCATCATTATTGCCCCTCGGCCGAATCCTCTTCTGACGTCTGTCGTAGAGCCACAAAATCAGTGCTGTTGTTATAACAGCACTGATTTTGTGCACCAGCAGCAGCAGCACCAGAAGCACAAAAAGCAACACAAGAACAGCGGCAGCGGCGGCAGCAGCAGCAGTATTCGTAGTCGTAGTAGTAGAAGTAGACGTGGGTAGAAGAACACGATTGGCACACGAAGACAGCGGCATGCCTTCTACTAGACAGACGCCCGTTGATGATGTGCCATGACAGCTAACGTACGTAGCAAGCAAGCAAGGAATGCATGCGTCTGTTCGTCCGTCCATCCGTGTCTACGTATGTTGTGAGAAGCGCAAGTATTCGTCTGTCAGTATTCGGCTGAAAGTTGTTTGTATGTGTCCAACAACAACTGTCTTGTAGATCTATCTATATGTCTGTCTGTCTGTCTGTCCGTCTACCTGCCTGTCTATCTATGGCTGCTACCCTATGTCCAGATCATGTCTACAGAAGCGAACGCAGAAAGATTGAGAAGCAGCAGTAGCAGCGAAATAACAGATGAACAAGAAGAAACAGAGGAAGAAAAAGCAGTGTAAGAAGGAACAGGAAAAGAGGAAGAGGAAACAGAAACAGATGAAAAAGAAAGAGCAGACAAAGGAGAGAGGTGGAAATAGATGTTGAAAGAAAGAAAACAAGAAGAAGAAAAACTGGAAATAAAAGTAGTAGGAGAAGAAGAAGAAAGACTGGAAAAAGGTGTAGAAGAAGCAGAAATGTAGAAAGTAGAAAAAGAGGTAGAAAAAGAAGTAGAAGAAGCAGAAGCAGAAGTAGTGAAAAAGATCAAGAGAAGAAAACTAAACCGAACAAGAACAAGACGATGACAACGACCACGACAGTCAGGCCGTTCACTCAGTGGCGAGGTGGTGGTCTAGGGGTGGGCTAGTGCGCTAGTCATGGTTGTCATCTACAGCCGGGGTGTCGCCGGTTCGATCCCTGCTGTTGTTGGTCGAATTTTCTTTGAGCGATGCTTATTGCGAATAGATGATAAACAGCCATACCGCCTGCTGAGAGTCAGCGGCCATGCTGCCACAAGGACTGTTGACGGGAAACCCCAGATATCTTAACATGTGCGGCCCTCGGTGCATTGAAGATATACCTCAGATTAGGTGCCAAGCCCGGGCTAGGGGACGGAGGATAGTCTAGAATTAAAAACTACCTTCTTAAAAAAATTTCATTCTAGGCCGTTGGTTCTTCACTGTCCGTTCGATAAACCTTGGCCGCCACTGCAACTGTCGATTTGCCGTGGTCGGGTGAGTAGAGGGACGGACGGAGGAAGGGGGGATGGTTTTGCGGCGGCCTGCCGTCGAAGGGCTGTTCTCTGGGGTTCTCAGGGGTTGTTGTCTGTTTACCTGTCTATGTGTCTGTCTACAGCTAGGCTGCTTGGTGGATTTGCTGTTTGCGTTTTGGTGGTGGTGGTGGGGGGTGCTACTAAAGTAAAGTTTTCGGGCTGACGACCCTCAGCCAAGATTTAACGTCCACGGAAACATTGCTTCATAGACAGACTTGCCCCATAAATACAAATCGATGCAACGGTGGGGCTCGAACCCGCGCACCTAACCTATGAGCCTTCTCCGGTCGCAAGCCGCAGGCGGAATGCACCCACCACGCCACCGGGCTATTGCTGTTGCTGGTGGTGGGGGTGCAATGGTTACCGAGTTGATGCTCTCTGACCGGCGTCCACCGCCACGATGACCGCCATGACGTCGACGAGCCCATCAGATCCCCCCTGCGGTGATGGTGGTGGTGGTGGTGGAGTACGACGTACTCCGCCGACTCGTACGATCTGCACTTGTGTCGTTGTGCTAGTGCTGATCTGGTACTACATCTATCTATGCCGTCTCCGCTGGCGTCAAGTGTACCATCGTCAGCAACAAGGTAGACAATGTCGCTGTTGTCGATGTTGGTGAGGATGATTATGTTGATGATGATGATGATGATGATGCTGCTGATGATGGTAGTAATAATGCTCATGATGCTGATGATGGTAGTAATCATGTTTATGATGATGATGATGATGATGATGGCGATGACGACAGTAATAGTAATAACAACGGCAACACATTCGCAGCAGCAACAGCAGCAACAATTGTAACCTCATCATCATCAACAGCAACTGCAACAACAACAACAACAACAACAACAACAACAACAACACCAACAACACCAACAACAACAACGGCGGCGACAACAACAACGGTGTTTATGACGAGACAAGAAACGCTTGTTGCTTGCTAGCAAGCTTGTCGACGCAGACAACGCAGACAGGTACGAGTCGAGCGACACGAGATAAAGCCAAAAGTCAGTACCAACGAACCAACGAACCAACCTCCGGCGATCGCCGCACACAAGCGCAAGTCATCAGCCAGCGCCGTAGAAGTGGCTGTCATCTTAGTACCAATAGCAGCTGTGCTAGCTGTGAGGTAGCAGAAAAAGTAGTAGCAGCAGCAGAAGTCGAAGAAAAAGTAGTAGCAGTAGAAGACGAAGAAGAAGTAGTAGCAGTAGAAGAAGACGAAGAAGAAGTAGTAGTAGCAGAAGAAGAAGACGAAGAAGACCTAGTAACAGTAGAAGAAGACGAAGAAGAAGTAGTAGCAGTAGAAGAAGAGGAAAAAGTAGTAGCAGTACAAGACGTAGTAGCAGTGGAAGACGTAGAAGACGTAGTAGCAGTGGAAGACGAAGAAGACGTAGTAGCAGTGGAAGACGAAGAAAAAGTAGTAGTAGTAGTAGCACAAAAAAACAAGAAGACGCAGTAGCAGTAGAAGAAGACGAAGAAGACGAAGTAGCAGTAGAAGAAGACGAAGAAGACCTAGTAGCAGTAGAAGACGAAGAAGACGTAGTAGCAGTAGCAGAAGAGGAAAAAGTAGTAGTAGCAGTAGAAGACGAAAAATACGTAGTAGCAGTAGCAGAAGAAGACGAAAAAGTAGTAGGAGTAGCACTAAAAAACAAAGAAGACGTAGTAGCAGTAGAAGACGAAGAAGACGAAATAGCAGCAGAAGAAGAAGAAGAAGAAGAAGAAAAAGTAGTAGCAGTACAAGACGTAGTAGCAGTGGAAGACGAAGACCACGTAGTAGCAGTGGAAGACGAAGAAGACGTAGTAGCAGTGGAAGACGAAGAAAAAGTAGTAGTAGTAGTAGTAGCACAATAAAACAAAGAAGACGCAGTAGCAGTAGAAGAAGACGAAGAAGACGAAGTAGCAGTAGAAGAAGACGAAGAAGACGAAATAGCAGCAGAAGAAGACGAAGAAGACGAAATAGCAGCAGAAGAAGAAGAAGAAGAAGAAGAAAAAGTAATGGTACTAGTAGCAGTCGAAGACGAAGAAGACGAAGTAGCAGTAGAAGACGAAGAAGAAAAAGTAGTAGGAAAACTAAAAAACAAAGAAGACGTAGTAGCAGTAGAAGACGAAGAAGACGAAGTAGCAGTAGAAGAAGACGAAGAAGACCTAGTAGCAGTAGAAGAAGAAGAAGAAAAGTAATAGTAGTAGTGGCAGCAGTAGAAGACGAAGAAGACGAAGTAGCAGTCGAAGACGAAGAAGACGAAGTAGCAGTCGCAGACGAAGAAGACGTAGTAGCAGTAGAAAAAGACGAAACACAAGTAATAGCAGAAGAAGAAGACGAATGCCAAGTAGTATTAGTCGGAGTAGTAGTAGTCGTAGTAGTAGAAGTAGAAGACGTCGACGCTGTAGCAGCATCATCGTAGTTGCAGTAGATTGACAACTGCCGCCGCCGCCGCCGCCGCTGGCGCCGCTTCCGAAGTTTGCTGCATCTGGTCGGTCGGCTCCCCGGGGCGGTGGTGGTGGTTGTTGGCAGCCAGTCGACAAACAGTCGCCGGCAGAAGCAGCCAGCATGGAGGCTGCTTGTCTTGGTCGTTATCAATCTGGATTTTGTTTCGTTGGTTCGCCGTTCAGTCGGCCGCTTGCAATCGTCGTCGTCGTCGCCGTCGTCGCCGTCGTCGTCGTCGTCGTCGTCTTCAAGCAGAAACAAGCGACAGACACAAAGAGTCGACGCGAGATGAAGCGGGTTGAAGCTAGCTGCCGATCACCGATCACTGACGCCGTCGCCGCCTGTGGCTATGTATGCCGAGGCTGTGATCGCGTCGTTGGCCTTCGGCTTCTCTGTCAAAGTCGTCAACGTCGTGTTGTTCGACGTCGAGCGTCGCCGTCGAGCGTCGTCGTCGTCGGCTGTAGATGGAGATGTGGTGGAAGAGGCATAGTCGTGATGAGAGTAGACGTACTAGAAATCGTCGTTGTTGTGGATGCAGAGTAAAACTAACCGTTGAGTGTCGAGGCAGACCTCGCAGAAATCGCCGGTCGTTGCGGTAGATGTAGAAATCGCCGGTCGTTGCGGTAGATGTAGAAATCGCCGGTCGTTGCGGTAGATGTAGAAATCGCCAGTAGTTGCGGTAGATGTAGAAATCGCCGGTCGTTGCGGTAGATGTAGAAATCGCAGGTAGTTGCGGTAGATGTAGAAATCAACCGTTGTGGTAGATGTACAAATCGTTGCGGTAGATTTGGAAGTCGTTCGAGTTGCAGGACGAGCATGTAGAGGTCGTCATAGAAAATGTCGATGTCGAAGTCCCCGGCAATCTACTCGCAGTAGACGTGAACGACGTCGCAGCAGATATAGAAGTCGTCGTCGTCGTCGTAGTAGTAGTAGATGTAAAAGTTGTTTTTTAATAGATTTAGAAGTCGTTGCAACAGATGTAGAGGTCCTCGTATCAAATGTAGAAGTCTCCGTATGTAGAAGTCGTCGTGGCAAATGTAGAAGTCGTCGTAGTTGATTTAGAAGCCGTCGCAGGAGATGTAGAAGTTGTCGCAGCAGATGTAGAAGTCCTCGCAGCAGATGTAGAGGTCCTCGGATCAAATGAAGAAGTCATCGTATGTAGAAGTCGTCGTAGTAGATGTAGATGTCGTCGTAGTAGATGTAGAAGCCGTCGCAGCAGATGTAGAAGCCGTCGCAGCAGATGTAGAGGTCCTCGTGTGCGATGCGTAGAAATCCTCGCATCAGATGTAGGAGTCCTCGTATGTAAACATCGTCGTAGCAGATGTAGAAGTCGTCGTAGTAGATGTAGAAGTCGTCGTAGCACACGTAAAAGTCGTCGTAGCCGATATTGAAGTCCTTGCATCAGATGTAGACGTCTTCGTATGTAGAAGTCATGGTAGTAATTGTTTGTAGAAGTCGTCGTCGTAGCAGATGTAGAAGTCGTCTTCGCAGTAGATGTAGAAGTCCTCGCTCCATGGTAGAAATCCTTGTATCCTTGATGTCGAAGTGCTCGTATGTGGAGCAATTCGTCAGAGCAAGTGAAGAGGTCGTCGTAGTCAATGTAGAAGTCGTCGTAGTAAATGTAGAAGTCGTCGGTCGTAGTAGAACTAGAAGTAGATGTCGTCGTAGCAGATGTAGAAGTCGTCGTAGCAGATGTAGAAGTCGTTGTAACAGATGTTGAAATCGTCGCAGCAGATGTGGAAGTCGTCGCAGCAGATGTAGAAGTCCTCGTATCCGATATAGAAGTCCTCGTATCAGATGTAGAAGTCCTCGTGTGTAGAACTCGTCGTAGCAGATGTAGAAGTTGTCGTAGCAGATGTAGAAGTCGTTGTAACAGATGTTGAAATCGTCGTAGCAGCAGATGTGGAAGTCGTCACAGCAGATCTAGAAGTCGTTGTAGCAAATGTACGTGTCGTCATAGCAGTAGATGTAGAAGTCGTCGTACCTCATGTAGAAGTAGTCGTCCGCGTAGTAATAACGGCCGTATCCATAATAAGCCATAATACTAATCAGACAGCCATTTGGCCGGCAGCCATCGCAGCAACTGGTCGACGGGCTGCCGCTGCTCGGAAACGCTGGGCCCGTTTGATTTGACTTCTCATCATCATTATCACTATCATCATCATCATCATCATCACCATCACCATCGTCATGAAACTGTGACGCGACAAGCACCACGACGACGACAACGACAACAACAACAAGGCTGATGATGATGATGACGTTGATGACGACGACGGTGACGACGATGAAGCTGACAGATGACATCACATGAGTCTCGTCGTGTCTGTCTCATACAGGTTGTTCGCAAACATGTACAGAATATATATATATATATATATATATATATATATATACTTTAGATTTATATATATATATATATATATATTTATAAATACATAAGGCTGACGATCAACATGAAGGTGCCGGAGGCCAAATAACGACGGCGTCTCAACGATTGAGTGGCGTCAATGCAACGGCGGGATACAACGTCAGACCAGATTCCCCGCGGTGTTTAGAGTCCTGCTACGGAGGTGAGGTGTTGACTCTTGTGGCTCCTGTCTCCGCCGGCGTGATTCGCCGTTTACCTTGGTGTTGTTGTTGTTGTTGTTGCTTTTATCGCTACACGAAGTTTCATTGCCAGTGTCAACAGTAAGAACAATAGCGACGCGACAACTGTAACAACAAACAAAGGTAACAACAAACAAGGGCAACATAAATCAACGACGACAACAATAACAACAACAACGCCGACGACGACGACACAATGCAAGCCGTACCTTTAAGCGCGGTGACAAAGGAGGCGACGGTAGGAGCAACAACAATAGCAGCCACAAAGACATGAACAACAACAAAAGCAGCAACAATAACATAAACGAACATAGCAGCCACAAAGACATGAACAACAACAATAGCAGCAACAATAACATAAACGAACATAGCAGCAAAGCTTGCCAAAACAACAACCGCAACAACAACAACAACAACCTCAGATCAAGGTGCATGTCGAGCCTCAAGGCTCAGATCAAGGTGCATGTCGAGCCCGACATGCACCTTGATCTGAGCCTTATGATCTGCTGCTTTTTCTTGCACCCGCGAAGCTCCTGACCGTTCCGCAAAAACAATGTCATAAAAGCCAAACGATTCAACCTTTACTTTTTCTCAAGATAGGACGAGAAGAACTGACGCAACCCTCAGTGATTCATTCAGAGCCCCCTCATTGTTTAGTGCTGGCGCAAAACCGGCCGACCACGCGAGCCTGTTAGTTTAACGCTAAAAATGTTAAAAGAAAAATGCTCACTAAAGCCACGGTATCTGCGCCAAAGACTATTAGTTGATGTTCAGCGGGGTAACACCGCTTCTGTGCGTGGAACTTTGCCAAATTGGAGCAGTGCTCCGTTGGTGAGATTATACGTCACGATGTGCCTGGCGCCAGGTACCTGCGTAAACGTAATGGATCGTCGAATTGCCTGATTGTCGTGTAGTGTTGACCTACTAGTCTACAAAATCTACTTTCTACTTTCTAATGTCTTAGTCTGCCTAACTATTGGATCTGCATTCTAGACACAAGATGCTAGACACTAAGTATTATGTATTCGCCCTAAGGCTGCTGCAATGTTGTCTTACGACAAAGGAATATACGACTGTACACAACAATTTTGTAACCTCTGTGCCAGAGAACTATATACGATATCAGAATGTACTTGCCTGTTCATAGACACAACTCTAGACCCAGAGATGTCTGGCCCAAATAAGTTGTGAGTATTCGACTCTATTCAGTCAGCTGTCTACCAGCTTTACCCGATCAGACCTTTCCTCGTATTTTCGTACAATACTGAATAGCGTTCCGAGAACCAGAGAGCCAGATCAGAGACCAGGACAGCCATCAGGAAAATCGCATACTACTTGTTGCATTGCAGATGTACAGTCAAACTTTGCCTCATGTGTACGGCCGTTGTTGTTGTTAAACAAACTAGCTTGCGACGCTACGCTACGCAAATTTGCCTTTATTTTGAAGGGCGAGATGCACCTACCTACCTATCGAACTGCGTCCAGAATGAGCCATCCGTCAGCAACACTTAAAGGTGAACGCAAAATGAAAAGCTATATAAAGCGTCACGGAACAGGGTAATAAATGCGGAATAGTTAACAACGCCACTAACGTACACGAACGTTACACTAGAGTTCATCAAGCAAAATCGACAACAGACGATATCGACAGAACGACAAAAAGGGCGTCGGAAAAAAAAACAGTGATTTAACCTCGACATGACGACGCAACAGATTGTCCGGATCAGAGAAAGTTCAAGTACTGCCCATTGATTTAGCCTGTGGCTACCACTTTGAGCGTATAGCTACAAGCAACAACAACAACACGGACAGACACAAGCACGCCAGGAAGACCACGGCAACAGAAATTACGAGAGGTTTTTAAATTGCCAGAACAGAAATTACCAGATAGCAACATCAACAACGACGAAAACAGTAGCAAAGTATTTGCAAGGGGCAGGATGGCAGAAATTGGAACAATAACAGTACCTGTCTTGACGACGATGACAACTACGAGTACTCTGGAAGCAGTTGTATAGCAGCAACAACAACATCGACAACAACAACAGCAGTAGCAACAACAACAACAACACCACCGACAACAATAACGACAACAATAGAGACTACGATAGCGGTGTTAAGAACAGGGCAGTTGCAACTACAAGTAATGTATTTGTGACAACGTAACAATAGTGAACTGAACCCGCCAGACCACTAAATGTTGCAAATGGAATAAAAAGAACAACTAGGAGTTTGTAGACATAAAGGTCTGTGACAATTTAGTAACACGCCCACTAGAAATGTGCTTATCATTACTAGCTAGGTGAATAACAGCAACAACAACTACAGCATCAAAAGTAACGTAAAAACGACTACGGCGACGACAGCAACAACGCCTTGGACTTAATAATGGCAATAACTGTAAGAACGTGAACAATAAAACATGATAATATTAACAGCAGCAACAACAACAAGCGTCGTTGTGATTTAATGCCGTCGAGAAGTCAGTTAGGCAACGTTTATGCGGGCGCAGATCGGCTGCCTGCTTGTTGTTGTGTTGTCGAGGAGAACCTGATGAGAACCTGACGGCGGTTAGGCCCGTCAGGACGTTCTTCTATATATATATATATATATATATGTATACCCATATATATATATATATATCTGTGCCGGGCTGAGCCTTCCTCTTTTCGTTTTTCTGCTTCTGCTTGTCTCTCTTCGACTTCATATTTCTTCTCCTCGTCTTTTTATTCTTCATCGTCGTCGTCGTTGTTGTTCTCATCTGGCTCATCTACCTCAGTCGGCTGTTGTGTTACTTGCCTCATCCTGCACAAACACTGATCACCACCGAGGAGGATCGACGACCGGCCCTCCCCGAAACGGCACGACAGCAACACAACAACTGTCCAAACAATGACGTCGTGGTCGACACGCGGACGACCTCAACCACAACGACCACAACAACAACGATTACGATTAGAACAACAACAAACAACAACAACAACAACGATTACACAACAACAACCACAGCAACAACAACACAATAACAACAGCAACAACAACAACAACAACAACAGTAACAACACAACAACAGTAACAACAACAACAACAACATTACAACAACAACAAAACAACAACACAACAACAACGATTACACAACAACAACCACAACAACAACCACAACAACAACAACAACAACCACAACAACAACACAACAATTACAACAACAACCACAATAACCACAACAACCACAACAACAACAACAACCACAACAACAGCAACACCGACAACAACAACACCGACAACAAACAACAACAACAACAACACCACAACAACAACCACAACAACAGAACAGCAACCAACAATAACAACAATAGCCAGGGCAGCACCGCAATCGCTTGATGCAACGACCACAGCAGCAGCCGCAGCAGCAGCAGCTCCGCGTCGATTTAAATTCCCTCCTCCCATCCTGCTATTCATCTCATCTCAGCTCCAGCTCAAGAAGCATGCGTAGCGCTGCTATTACTACTACTACTACTACTACTACGACTACGACTGTGACTACTACTCCTCGTATGCCGGCACTCGTATACATATACCGCCGTCGCGCCTCTCGCCGCGTCAGACGCCTCATCATCGTCGTCGTCCCACACGCTGCGTGCGTGCCGGCCTGCCTGCGTCTGTTCGTACGCTCGACCGTATGACGTACAGACGTACATAAGTACGCAACATACCACCGCATGCTGCCCTGTACTCCTCCTACCTACAGCAATGATGATGATGATAATGGTCATGATGATGATGGTGATGATGATGACGACGACGACGACAACAACATCGTTGACTATATATGTATGCATCTACGTATAGATAATATATACAGATCTCACACTATTTGCTAATTCTTCTTTTGCACCCTCTCTCTCTCACACACACACACAATCTCTAGCCTCCCCTCGCTCGCTCTCTCTCTCGCTTGCTTCCTCCCTATTTCGCCTTCTGTGTTCCTCGTCTTCGTCCTCACCTTTGTGCTCGTTCGTAACCTATTGAATGACGACAACGACAACAACGGCATGCGCCTACGGCTGCTTGCTGCTGTAAGATAGCTCTCGGGCGGCTACGGATTTCAGATAACGCTGGTGATGATGATTCTGATGGTGATGATGATGATGATGATCGTGATGGTGATGATGATGATGATGATCGTGACGATCCTTGGTAGCTTGGTGGGTTGGTTCTTCACTCGATCACTCGGTCGCTCGTTCGCCTGCCTCGTTCGCGAAGTCGATAGGTGGCGGTGCTGGCTGCGGCAACGACCGCTGAAGACTCAGCGAGGAGAACAACAGCAGCAAC
>QVRM01004622.1:0-10000 GCA_003439945.1 Dermanyssus gallinae | reverse complement strand
GAAAAATTGTGGCTATATTTTTCGTCGTACTATTCTTAATATTACCATTACTATTCGTCGATGGTGATATAGACGGGATGGGTTGTAGCAGCCTTTACTTGACGTCGCCGACACGGCATCATCTACAGCGGGTCAGAATAAAACGTTTATTGACCATCTGCGCGGAGGACACGAGCGCCTGTTTCGTCGTTTTGTCTTCTTCATGTTGATGTTGTTGTTGTTTTTGTCGTAGTTGTTGTTGTTACTGTTGTTGTGGCCGCTGTTGTAATTGTAATAGTTGCTACTGTTGCACGCCCTGATGTTCTGTTGTGTTGTTGTTTTTGCTGCTGCTGTTATTGTTGTTGTTGGTGTTATTTTTATTATTGCTGTTGTTGTAAGCTGTGCTGGTTGTTATTGCTGCTTGTCTTGTCTGCTCCCCTTTCCCTTTGTCTTCTTGTTCGGTTTCACCGCCTCAGTTGGCTTTGACGGGATGAATCAAACTACATCCAGTCGCAATTTTACGCACACGACCATCGGTCGAACCGATGCTGTTGCCAGAGAAAAGCCATTGAGCCTCAGTTACGTCAGCAGGAGAGTAACCGCCGCCTGCGGGCTTCCGTACGAATCGAATGCTAAGAATGGATGGGATGGCAACGCTCGAGTCGCTGCGGCCATTCTGAACGGCGGCCTTTGTTGTCGTTATTGTTGTCGTGGTCGTCGTCGTCGTCCGCGTACACGAAACCAGTTTTTTATGTGGACCGTCGAAGGAGGTGAATGTGACATTGGCAACAGCATATCTGGCCGCTGCTCGGTTTAACTTTCGTTGTTTTGTCGCTCGATCCTACCTCAATCCACTTCACAATGGCCATCTCGAAGAGCATCATCATTATCATCGTTGGTAGGCATCATCAGCGTCATCGTCACCAGCAACCTCAGATGATCTTCTTCGTTATCGTCGTCGCCGCCTTGACTAAGCCTCATAGTAACAGCTCGAACGAACGTGCCAGACATCACAGAAGACTGCTTTGCCAGGCCGATTGCAGTTCTAGGCCGTATAGACCTAATACCAGTTTAGACGCATGAGCAAAAGGGGTTTCAATCCCCGCTGAGGCAAGCCTTTTGGCCCATAATAGCCCGATGTGACTCGCCTTCTGGCAAAGCAGTGCTTCAAGGCTTTTAGGGATCTCACGCTAGCTTGTCTAGCGTGAGACGGCGCTCTCCAGCATAGGAATGCTACCACCAGAAAAACGATAAACTCTAATGCCCAACAAGTTAAGCATGCCAAGCCGGAATTTGAACCTGCTGTTCTGCTGTTCATTGTTACCACAGTAATGCCCCGATAAAAGTAACGCTCAATTTACCGCCAGCCCAGGCACCGCCACTATGGCTCACATTCCAGTTGTGGAATTGTGTGCTGGCCTTCATGGCCTAACAAATTGTAGGTACGAAAGGCTTCTTAATTAAGCCATTGTGATTAGCTCGTTCTTGTCTTCGACTTATTCTAATGACGACAAACATGATGCCGACGATTTTCGGTGTTTTGCCCCGAGCTTTTACTAGTGGGAACTGTGGCTCTTTGATGCAACCTATCGGTCTAACAATTTTAAGGGGACTAAGAAAGAACCAGTTTAATTGCAGCGCTGTTTGCGACTCCTTGTCTTTACTAGGTCGTTGCTTTATTCAATTAATTGCCATAATTCGAGTACTAGTAGTAGGCGTCTTTACAATGTAAAGTCTAAAAAAAGTTTAAAAAAACTATCGACCTAGGCAAATGCTTAGCGACTCGGGTAGTAACTTAGCAACTTAGCTAACAAAAGCATGGCTGACAACACGCGTCGTCCTGTGGAGACTGATTAATCTAATATCAGTTTCCATTAAATACAATTGACTTTTTGCCGCAGCCACGCTGGATACTCACAGTATTCAGCCGACCTTGTTCAGGACAAGGTTTCGTGTCTATACCGCGATCCTCAGCAAAATTTACGCATTGTTTTTAAGCACCATTTGAGGGGTACAGAACATACTATTATAGCACATACGTCTATATAATAAATGTCGCTAAACAAGGCTCGACCTCTGAATTAAAACGGCACTAGCTTACTACAGAAACGACAGAAGTAACCATAATCGTTTGGAGCACATAAACAATACAACCTTCCACTGAGTAACGGAACGTAGACGCTTCGTGTCAGCAGCAAAGTACGGTGAGGCAGGTCGCTTTTCTTATCTTCAGGTAGCACAACTAGTCAACTTTCGACCTAAGACAAAACAGTATCGCGTGCGTGTAGACAAATTTTGTGCAAGTAGATGCATATAGGTATACATACCTAACGAGTGCGCGACACCGCACAATTATGGCGTTGTCGCCGGTAGCATTCAGCAAACTCCACGAAAGACTAGGATGACTAACTTTCATGAGTAAAGGGTATTTATCTTGAAAAAACTGCCGCTGACGCACATACAAGCACGTCGCTTGAGAGGTGTTTGTCGCGAGATGCCCCACCCTGCATCCACTTACTTGATTGTGTCTTGTTTATGGATATTTGCACTTTTCTCCCTCGAGAAAGAGAGAGAGAGAGAGAGAGAGAAGAAGATCGCAAGTCATACTATTGATCAGTCAAGTAAAAAAAAAACATATATCGCATATGCAAAGGTGATGCAACCTATCGGTATAACGATTTTTCGGCAAGTCTCAGTACTTTGAATTTAAAAAATTAAACCGATCTTATCGATATGTTCCGGTTTGTTTTGCTTAGAAGGGCAGTTCCTTAACTACACACGGGTCAAATATTAAGTCAGTCGGTGGCGGCCTTTCTTGTTTGAGCTTGGATCAAAGAAGTGAAGAACACGAGTTTCGGCGGTGTTAGATTCGGTATTAAAAACCAATTTTTTTTTAAAGGGGTGGGAATGTTACGACCGCTTATGGTTATCAAGCGGTATCCCAAAACACTGTGTATACATGGTACCGTCGATTTCGCGATGCATGTAAAGAGAAAAGGAGATAACTCAATTCGATTCCGAAAAACGCTTTTAAAGAATGTTCCGATTAGTGAGTAGAAGATGGCTGGCACAAGTGCATTGCAGCAGGCGGGACTTATTTTAAAGGAAACAAAAACACTCGGGAAGATGAAGTAAATATTTTGCTTTTTAAATTCATATCAACCTTTAATCAAAACGTTTGATCCATCCTCATACCTAGACTATGCGGGCGGTAAGGATACGCGTGCACGTCGAAGAAGGCCAATCATTTATTTCGAACCGGGGAGGTTAAGGAGAAGACAGAGAAAGAGAACTCAAAACTAAAAAATGATTTTCTTGCCGAGTTGTAGCACCTTGCCTCAACCCTAAATTTAGAATACTAATCCTGAAAGATCCTCCTGGAAGAAAAACATCCTTCAAATGTTGCGATTCTTGCCTAAGAGTTCGTCCGCTGAGCTATTATTTAGGCCCCGCGTGTTGACAGGACACTTGGAGGCCGCCCTTGTTCTCCTTAACGGTTGATGACCTGACCGCATTGCTAAGATGTTAAAATAAGCCACTCACTGTATGGTATCTAGACAGCGGAACGGATTGGAACCGGATGCTGCTTAATGCGAAGGATTCGAAGACTCGGCATAGACAGATAATGGTGTCGCAACACCCCGGAAGCTCTCACTTTAACCACTCCTCAGGATTCGGAATAACTGTAAGCTGAAACGTGCGTGCGATCCACTACAACTTGTTGGTTGGCACAGTGGGTTCTTCCTTTTCAGCTCTGTAGTTAATCACATATTAAGGGTAACGGACCTGGGAACTTGCCCGATAAACTGCCCGAACTCAACGACAAAGCCATGACGACGACGGAAGAGTTGCTGAACCTGGTGCTCCAGCAGGACTCTCTGACATAGGTAGTCTAACTGAGATAAACAAGGAAGATTGGGTCCACCCGGCCTTGCTACCCTAAGTCGTCCCGCGGTAGCCGCATCGACGGTGCATGGGCGGCTGCATAGGGCCATCTCTAAACGAGGCTGGATTAGAAGAGGTGAAAAGGGACCTCACGGGAACCGCACCTTCGAGGAAAACAGATGATCTTCACTTTACGACAGGTACAACACCGGCAAGCACGCGAACGTTCAGCGTAAAGGAATGACTCGACTGTTCGAGAACGTTTGTCGACGTAATGCTCATGGGGGCACTGCAAGAACCCGCCTAGCGATAGCAACATTAAGCGAGCCCCATCAATGCAGATATATGCTGCTGGTGGACGCGATAGTACATCATCCATTGTCATGCTCCATAAGGGTGGCATTCCGGCAAGATGTGTTGATAACAATGATGCTATTGGCAGAGTTCTCCGGCCCGCTAGGTTCTCAGCGATGCTTGAGTTACGCGGCTTGACCCAGGAGAGCAAAAAACAGCTCGACGGTGTGTCGATGATCCCCTTTGAGTCAGTAAAGTCCTTTATATGGAATGTAACTGTGCAAGACTCACTTACACTATGTATGATCCAACGCAGCGTTTTTTTAACATGGCATCTAGCAAAGAATGTAAAAAGAGGAAAGGCTGTAGGTACTCAAATATCCGGCACGCCTACAACAGTCAACTACAAGCTTGAAGTTTTCATGACATAAATATTGCCTAAGAACATCTGCGCCAAGCTGAGTAGTACAACGGTAAATAGGAGAGATTAGGCACGTTTTTATGCAGAGAATCTCAATTTTGATCTAACAAGCAAACGTGGCAGCGTTGGCAAAATGGGTTAGTCCTGGGGGGAGTCTAGCCGGCTACTGCTGCATATGTGATATACGAACGCTGCCTACATTTATAGCAAACAACGTAACTAGAGTAAATAAGTTTATGCCGAAGATTGTCAGTCTACATAAAAAATACACCGATTTAGTAATGTACACTGTATATATATATATATATATATATATATATATATATATATATACCTGCTCTATTTTAAAAACTAGCATAGTAAGTGTATCACCATAACCTTAGCCCAAACTTAGCAAAATATACCGAAAAACAAGAAGTGGTAGCTTTTGGGGATCATTCATCGCAGATAAAACCTCGTATGGGTTTGTTTCAATAAGAAGGTCCCAAGTATCACACAATGGTACTTCATAGGGTAGCATTCGTCTATAGATGTGTCAGAAGATTTCGAATGACACGACGTGTTTTATGACATCCTGCGTTCGTGCAAGGGGGGGGCTTAACAAGCGCTGATATGCAACTAGCCTAGCGCTGCTCTAACACGGCGATTGTTCTGTCGGAACAAATGTTCTCTTTTGAAGCACGCATACCTCGTTTGCGAAACAAGATTTCGACCGAGATTCGCACCTTCGCACACAACTAACTCTTTGCCACAGCTCACGGTTTCCATGCGTGTATCACCTGCCAGAGCGGTGTGGCACAATTGATATGTATATGAAAGTCATATATTCCTCTCTCTCTCTCTAAGTATCTATATCTATATATATATATATATATATCTATGTGTGTGTGTGTGTGCCTTTGTGCCAGTTAGTTTATTTTTTTCTATTTTGTATAGCAGTAGTAGCTTCTTTGTTGCTAACAAGTTGCCAACGAGAATGAAAAGAATCGTCAGGGTCGTCGTTGCAGGTGGCGTTGTGACACGCGGTGCGTCTGTTGCCCACGGTGGTGGTGATCATTTCTGCTTCTGCTTGCGTATTGCTGCTGTCGAAACGAAGGTCACGCTACGGAAGTCGTTGTCGATGTCACGCACATGTAGTTATATATATATATATATTACTGTAATCCAGGTTTGCTGCTTCATTAAATTGGCTGAATGCTGCTGCTGCTGCCTATGTCACTGGAAGTTGATTTGGCAGGCCAGTGGGGTTGACCGGTAGGCGGATACCTAAGAGACGCCTTCGTCTCCTCGTGTGTCCACCGAGTGCTCATTCAGTGGACGGCGGCGTGTCCACAAACACAGAAAGATATACGATGAAGTAGTTTTTTTTTCTCGTTTTTTAACAATACAATTGTGCCCTTCCCCCTCACAACGCACTTACTGTCGTTAGTCAGCTTTTTGTGACTGCGTCTGTCTACAGCGCCAGCCAAACTGCAACGCTGGCCAGACGACACCCATGACAACAGTGACCGCATTCGTAAGTAGGGATCAGCGGCTGCAGCAGCAGCAGCATATCAGCAGTTGCAAGTAGACGTGGTGTCAAGCGTGTCTCGTTGTCTGACCCCTTAAGCTGGCCGACGACCCCTCTTCGAACCCACTACCGCCCACTCCACATCATCTACCCCCCCCCCCCCACGTACCCTGAAACGGCAGTAGTAGTAGTATCAATAGTAGAAGCAGTAATTGTAGTAGCAGGGTCGAGTCGAGCTCGGTGGCGTAGTGGCTTAAGTCTGCGCCTTGCAACCGGAGGAGACACATAGGTGCGCGGGTTCGAGCCCCACCGTTGCACATTTGTATTTATGGGGGTCCGTCTATGAAGCAATGTGAACAACAGTTCCGTAGACGTTAAATCTTGGCTGAGGGTCAGCCCGAAAACTTTTTTTAGTAGCAGGGTCGAGCCCGGTGGCGTGGTGGCTTAGTTCTGCGCCTCGCGACCACCGGAGGACACACATGGGTGCGCAGGTTCGAGCCCCATCGTTGCACATTCATTTGTATTTATAGAGGGTCCGTCTATGAAGCAATGCGAAAAGCAGTCCCATGGACGTTAAATCCTGGCTGAGGGTTAGCCCGAAAACTTTACTTTTAGTAGCAGGAGCCCGGTGGTGGCGTGGTGCATTTGCCTGCGTCTCGTGACCGAAGGAGACACAAAGGTTAGGTGCGGGTTCGAGCCCCACCGTCGCACCGATTTGTGTTTAGGGGGCGTCCGTCTATGAAGCAATGCGAAAAGCAGTCCTGTTGAACTTAAATGTTGGCACACCGTTGCAATTTTGTATTTGTTGGGGTCCGTCTTATTAAGCAACGCGAGAGAGCGGTTTCTTAGACGTTCAATGTTGTCTGAGGGTCAGCCCGAAAAAGGCCAGTAGTAGTAATTGTAGTAGTAGTAGTGGTAGCAGTAGAAGGAGGAAGATGAAATTTTTCGCGCTCTGGGTACGACGAACGGTGTAATGGATGATGTTCTGCGCTTTCGGGTGTTGGTGGAAAGGATGGCTTGCGCGATATGAGTACTTGCTTCCGTTTTCTCCGACACGACGCGTGAAAATAGTAACAGTGACAGATGGGTACAACACTTGTTTCTCAACAGTACTACGACATCGGTAACGGCAGCAGCCACAAAGCAGCGGAGCAAAACTTTGGCAACGAGAACTGTAGACAAGTAAACCATTGCCGGCCGACCAACCGCGTTGGAGGAATTTCAGCAAAGATCAGCTAAGTTATTGCTCTTCTCGCGCCGGACGACTCCTAATGAGCATATAGACTTCTATCGCTTTCCAAAAACGACAGTGTTGAACACATTACGGCTAAGTACATGGGTAGAATGAGCAAAACTAGGCTCGTCCTACGCAACGGAGGGAAAGGCTAATTGATCGAGTGCGCTATGAGTACGGACTCCGGAACTAAGTAGACAGTGCAAAAGTGCATTCTGGACGATCCTCGCATTTTGATGCGTGTTTAAGCCAACATTTCGTGTCATTGCGGATTGTTCATAAGGCGATCTTCATAAAGACCAGTATCAGTCTAACACAATAAAACTCAGATTTTTCCTGTGGCCGATAAAAAGGCAACAGACTCGCTGTGAGTACAGCAGAAAGACGAGTCTGATTGTTTCCCTATCGAAGGAAAATCCAATCGGGGAATACCCTTGGCTTATGATTCAGAATATGTTACTTTTTGGCACAGAGCACATTTCAAGCTTATGTGTGCTTCCTGAGTGTGTTGTCTAGTAAAGGAGACGTGATGATGAGACTAGATCTTTAAAACATTCCAAACAGTTAACAATTAAATAAATACAAATATGTCTAATGGTTTGCATACGTGTTTCAACAGATCGGCGCACCCGCTTATCCAGCGTTTGTGCAAGGGTGGCTGGCGGAGCATACGAACATGTTCTGGGATAAAAACTTGTGGCCTTTAAGAGTTCACATTTGAATTCTTTGGATTTTTGGTAATATTTATTTCTCTTTGGGACTACCCTACTCAACAGAAGGCTATTAAAGCTCGTAACAACGTTGATGACTGGCTCACTGCCTTCGTTCAAGAGGCATTTGTAAAACTAGATATGCTGGTTTTGAAAGATGCCTGCAAGTCAATCGCAACAACCAATCGGTGAAATTAAGTTGGCCTGCCACAATAAATCCGGTAGATGTCCCTATTGTCGGGCTGAGCAAATATTCAGCTCTTGTGCATGCTGTGTTTTGGTGTCTAGTTTACAAAGAGACGTGATGACATCATACTCTTTCATCAACCTAACTACTATTACTAGAATTGAGGCGGTGATTTACGTAAACTGCGGTTACATTGATTGAATACAGCAGCATTCCTATCGGCACGTGCAGAATAAAAGTATTCAAATTGGTCAGTTGTTCCGATTTAGCTACTTTTGACCTCCCTCAGAAAAAATCTCTATACAACATCACCCAAACCGAATAGTCATGCAAGAAGAGATCATTCAAAATTTAAAACAACTAGCGCAACGATTACGCAACTCCGTTTGCCAGAAAGTAGACTGGGCGGCCGTTTTGACGGCATTTGTCTAGAAAACAGACGTTCCTGGAGGAGCAACATGGTCTCAAAGCTCTCAGATATTGACGCTCACGCCACGTACATTTCCCTCCAACAAAACATTTGGCCGGGCGTTGGCGCGGAAAGTCAAAATCTGTGCGAGGGGATAACAGAGCACCCATGTCTAGGTCATACGATCGGTTGCTAGGACAACTCAGCAATCTCCACCCCTTTGTCGTTTGTGGTGCTTAGCGCAGATCTATTGATTTATCTAGAACCAACATTAACTCTGGCTACTCTTCCACAATTCTTAGAGAAGATTATAAATTAGTTCGTACGCCCAGAGACGCCGGCATACCTCCAGTTCATTGAGCGGTATGAGGAAAAACTGACATTGATCCAGAACTTTACACCGCAAGGGGTATTACTCAAGTCAAAGTAGATGGGAGTAGGCACGACAAATAGATATATTGTGTAACAGTCCATATTTCGCAGTCCATGTTCACGAAAGACACTGTTAGACCTAGGGCTTCTTGAGTTAAGTGCACATGCGTTTGTAAATATGAAATGACAGGTTGTGCGCATATATATTATATATATATATAATATATAGGTAGTGAGTTTTACGCAGTCACCTCACTAGCAACGGCTCGCACTAACATCGTTAAGTGTTTAGATTGTATTGTATGTTTGTACTTACCTAACACGAACTTAAAACAAACTTATATGCGAGTCCATACCTACACGGCGGTACACACTAAACTCATATTGCTTAAACAGATTCACATACTCACACACAGACACGCCTATGCATATATACCTAAACACATGCCTGCCAACATGGGCGTCCCCCGAGGCGATACACGATGGAGACACGCACATTTGGCGACGAATGCAGCCTTATACGCTAACTTTCTCCTCGCGCGCTTTCTCTCTGTCCTTCTATGTATATCTCTATGTCTCTCATTCTTTATCGGATTGAAAAAGGCGCATCGATTGGAATCATCAAAGATGAAGGCCGAGAGTTGTGGCAGTTTGGTACGCTCGGACAGGACGACACGAAGCATGCCTCCACAAACGAGTTGTCACCCATAACTTAAACTCCAATCTAAACATTCCAGAATTGATCGCTCCGAATTGAGTTTACGTTGCGCTGCCGCATGCGTTGAATGGCCCGCGTATCCCTCAGGCCACCTCCGGTCTCGGCCACGCCATCTCGTCTGCCTCTGCCTCTACTACCGTTAAGACGTCTCCTACGATTACTCGTACTATTATTACTACTAATAATACTTTCTGGGCTGGGACTCCCAGCCAAGATTTAACGTTCACGGACTGCTTTTCGCATTGCTTCATAAATGGACCCCCATAAACACAAATGTGCAA
>QVRM01004621.1:0-174888 GCA_003439945.1 Dermanyssus gallinae | reverse complement strand
AGTTCCGCAACTGTGCAAAGGACACTGGCCGATGAAGGACTGCATCCATACCGGTACCAGCGAATTCAAACTCTGCGATCCAGTGACTTTCAGCTACGTACTGAATACTGTCGACAGTTTTTGGAGAAAGTGGATATACTGGACAGGTTCCCTGCACTTGTTCTGTTTACGGATGAGGCTTCGTTTAGCCAAGATGGTGTGTTTAATGCACACAACAGTCATTGGTGGGCCTACGAGAACCCGAATATGACTCGCGAGCATAGACGCCAGGATCGTTTCTCGGTGAATGTCTGGGCGGGCATGGTGGACGACTACCTTATAGGTCCCCACATACTTCCCGCCAGATTAGATGCAGCTGCCTATCGCGCATTTTTGATTTATACGTTACCCCAGCTTTTGGAAAGCGTCCCGGAAAGCGTTCGTCTAAGAATGTGGTTCCAGCATGATGGTGCGCCGCCACACAACTCTTCTACGGTTCGAGAATACCTAAACGAAGCATTCAAGAATCGGTGGATCGGCCGAGGCGGGTCTATCGCTTGGCCACCTCGCTCCCCCGATTTAACAAGCCTCGACTTTTTTTTTGTGGGGCTACCTAAAGAGTGTTGTCTACGAAACCCCCGTTGAATCGCGTGAAGATCTGGTTGACCGTATATTCAACGCTGCTGACGCCGTTAGGGCAATGCCTAACATATTTACACGAGTGCAAGAGAGCCTGTGCAATCGCTACAGAACGTGTTTAGTGGTAGGCGGACGGAACTTCGAGCATTTCTTATAATAAATAAATGCTGGTGTGTTTCTGGACGTGCGCAAGTGGTTTCTGTGGTAAAGCAGGTCAAGATGCTAGGAAGTATGCATGCCTTTGCTTTTGATATGGCTGTCGAAAAAACCTAGTTTCTCAGCAACTACGTAACGCAGCACCATCACTTTGGTACGAAAATGACGGGCATTAAATTTGCTATCGTCAGAGAGTGTTCGTCATTTGTGCGCAATGGCAAAATTTTTAGATTTTGCACGTGAAAGCTTCAACGTAAGTTATAACAACAAATCGACTGTTTATGATTTTTTTTATTCCACCTATTTGCTTTTTGCTAGCTTGCGTTAGGTGTCATTTAGGTTATGCAAAATTTTCCGCCGAACACACTGGTATGATCGGTTGCTTCATGCGTTGACTGGTTCTCCCGCAAACGTAGATTTTGTACAACTATGTAGGAGAAAATAAGGCAGAATAACGACTTTTCTAAATTTCATCCTCACTCCTAAACAAAACGTTTTCTTGGCTTCCGCCCATTGGGAAAAATTATTTTCTTGCCGAGCTCTATCAAACCTCGAAAGAAGTACTACTTTTTACGTAACACCCTGTATATATATATATAGGAAGGCAAGCAATGCCGAGTGTGCAAACGTATTGTAAATGATTAGTAAATCATCACGATATTTCATATATATATATATATATATATATATATATAATATTGCTGCCAAAACTATGATATGCAGCGCGCTGCAGTCCGAGTCAAAACTAAATTATTAGTGTAGTAACAAATAAGCACTGATTGGTCCTATATATAGTGTATATAACAGTGAAATTGGTAAAATACGAATTTGGTTAAACACTTGTTTAAAACAATTCGGGAAGCCAATGAGCATATCAGTCAATCAGCCTGTTATTTATAGGTCAATGATAAATCCTAAACAAAAAATGAGTATAGCTAAAGAGCCAGAAAAAACATTCTATACGAGACTTGCTTCTATTAGCATCCCCGATTTTATACTACACAAAAGTACATAAATAGAAACAATAATTTAAAAATGTATATCTATATACTAGATGTCACATAACCATCGCAACAACCATTTTCTTTGAAGCAAATAGGCTAGGATAGCGTAAGGTATTATTGTTATAATGCTCGTATTAATCTGTTGAAAATCAGTGTTATGCCTTATTTAATTATCTAACGCCTTTAAGCCCATTTAGTTACTTGCTAACCACTGGCTAATCGCTGTAATCTCGGGATAGAACAATCTGTCACAGTTGCAAATGAATTGCACTTTTGGCTGCACATAGACCATTATGTCTTATTTTTGATGCAACCATTGACTGTTGGCTCGGCATATATATATATATATATATATATATATATATATATATATATATATATATATATATCTTTGATGATTTTAGTTCAATTGAGTTTGCGGAAGCGAATGGATACATGCGTCTGCTGAGAGCAGCCTCATGGTTGGTATTGTGGCGGGAAATGTTTTGTTCTCGCACGCCGCTGATAAGCACAAAAGAGCGAACGCAAAAGCAATATAGTCTTCTCATAGCTAGCACAGAGTTACCACTCTCTTAACAACCGAACCATTTCACTTGGATAGTCCCCAAAGATGTGGAAATCAAGGATATGTACAGTGGAATCGCTGCATCATTTGTAGTCAAATATAAAAAAAAAAACAAGAAAGCAAAATCGAGCAGCGAATCTCGAATTTAACTGCATCCGTGCTCGTCAAATGACACAGCGTCGTGTCGATAACGACGAGACGGCGACGATACACAATGAAATCAACTCTGCATCCAAACACATTTCCATAATGCGTCTTAACTGGTCGTTCTATCTGAATAACGGATAGAGCAGACTAAGAACATAGTGTCGGCTCAAACGTAAGGTGTGAACTAATAGCTCAAACGCTAGTATCAAGCGAACACAAACAACAACAACAAAAACAACAACAACAAAACAACAACAACAACAACATCAACGACAACAACATCAACAACAACAACAACAACAACACTGTCGGCTTTGGCAGCGGTTGCCAAAGCGGACCGAAGACACTCGCTAAGATACTCGGAAGAATCTATTGTTGTTACACACAGATTTTACACTACTACTACTATTATTCTTTTTCAGGCTGACTTTCGGCCAACATTTAAAGTCCACGGAACCGCTCTCGCATTCTCGCATATGCATAACACGGACCCCAATAACTACAAGTGTGCAACTGTGGGGATCGAACCCGTGCACCCATGTGTCTCCTCCGGTCGCAAGGTGCACGCGAATGCACCTCGTCACCGAGCTCGACACTACTGCAGCTGATCGAGTTCGCTCCTGGAAAAGAGCAAATATTTAAGCAAATATTAATCGACGGTTAAAGCTATAGGCATTCATTCGTGCATCAATGTTGCATAACTGCTGTCGGTTGGTGTGTTCCAAAGAATCGTATTCAAAAAGGCGATAGCCAAAACGTCGGCATGTCTGGAACTGATGACCCCCTGACTAACAGGAATTAACCAGAATAGCATTTACTCTCTGAGCTCCTGACTTTTTACGGGCTGTTTAATGCATATGTTGCGTCTTGAAAGGGGTCCAGGCATGGTTATAGATGATTAGCGCAGCTACCCATGCCCAGTACATTAACCGTTACAAGGGCAGCTTTATATAAGTACATATAACACGGTAAAGCATTTGTGAACTAAATGGCACATTATTGTTGATTCTCTTTATCATGCACTCTTTAATGGCTTGATGGAAGTCATTTTTGGTGCCGCATTTAACACACGAGTTACATTTTATTACATTTTCCACATAAAAAGGTGCATGTTCCATGCCGGACAACTTAGGTATAATCCTCCTGTTTTGTTCACAAGTTACTTTTTACTCATTACGTTCTGATGACGCAGAACCCATAACAGTAGGACGCAGAACCTACAGCGCTGTTCAAGCGCACACGACGCAATTGATACTAAACTCACTAACGCAAAACACGGTCTGCACTACGCTGTTGCCTATTTCGTACCGTTATTGTCATCGGCTGGTAGAGTAGGCGCTTCGGTGGGCAAATAAATGTAATGTATATACAAACATCACCATGGAGTTTCTCATTTACTTGTGAGTGATAAATCAGTTTGTCCCAACCTCCGGCCTTTTGCATATACGAACATTGTACTCTAACTGCAGTAGTTTTGTATTAGCATCAATCAGATTGCTGTGGTCTTTATATCGTGTTTTCGTACAAGTCATTATCGCATTATTGCAGCTGTTACATGTGCGGTTCTCCTCTCATGTTCGCGTTGCCTGTAATTAATTTTTATTAGTCCGTTGTGCATTATGGTCTACTACAACATGATGTTCTTCGTCGTGGACGTGAGCACCGGCCTGTACCTAAACATACTGTTTGCGGGCATATTAGCGATACCGGGTCTGTTGCTTGTCTTTACGACGATCAAGTTCTTTTGGGGAATAATGCTTTACACATTCTTAACATTTTGTCAGCGCTTGCAACATTTGCGCAGTTTTTTACGTTTACGCCCGCCGGCTGTTGTGAAAGCGGACATTGCACCGCTAAGCTTTGACCTACATGTTCATGCCCGATTGACCGGACCTCTGAATTACAATGCCCGGCGCATAGTCTTAACCTTAAATGTTTAGGTAGAAATTGCTAATTTCCCGTTTAAATGTAACTTTTCCTAAAACCTGACCGAAGGCTAGGCCTGCGGCTTGTGTCAGTTCTGTCGTCAGTACGCAAGTTGTATAGAAAGTTAAATTTTCAGATGCAATTCTATGAGAGCGCAATTATTAAATAGAACTTAATGAAATGCACGTGTTTGGTGGCGCTGTTACTTTTAGCCGTCTGTCATGTCAGCGCCAAGATTGCCGTCGCCTTCGTCGTTATAATTATTTGAGGAGTTTAAAGAAATAATAAAAATATATTTTTATAAAAAAAAAAAATATATATATATATATATATAACTGGATTATATTATTATTTAACTCATTAATAATTGTTTATATATATATATATATATATATATATATATATATATTGTTACACCACCATCGATGCAATGCGTCAAGAAAGATGAATACTGCGTAGTGCTCTCCTCTGGGAGGGTAAACGTCGCTTTATTCTATTTCCCACCCACATTCGATTCTGCGGAGGTTGCTGAGACGGTGAGCTTTGGACTTTCAGAGTTAAACCTAACCATGCCATCTATCGTCGGCGGTGATTTCAATGCCATAATCGATTATCGGGCCAACGATGATAAAGGCGAGCTGCTGCTTCAGGTGATGGAAAATAGTGGTTTGAAGTGTGCTAACGCGCGTGAAGACGATCTATATTTAAGCCACAATAGAAGCAGCACCATCGACCTGTTGTTTCACAACCTTGTCAGCCGTGAAATTAAAAGCTTCGATGTTCTTGATGAAGCGGCCCGAAAGCACCAATCAGTGTTGGCCGTTGTCGATGTTCCCGGTATTTGGCGAGACCGACATAACCCGCCGTGCTGGTCTGCAATGAGACGGATTAATCTATCTCTTTTGGACAGAGCGGTGGACGGTCTTAAGGTAAGCTCTGACATCGATTCCACTTGTGATCAGTTGGAGAGAACGATGAGAAGTGCAGTGAAGTGGAAAAGGTTATGGCAAAAAAGATCACGCCCGTGGTACTCTCGTGCCTGCTACCTCGCCCACGGTGAAGTGCTCGGACTCCTGCGCCAAGCAAGAGCTAGAGCACCATCATCACTGCAAGCCAGGCGGGACTACTCTGAGCGTAGAAAGGCTTATATAAGACTCTGCTATGATCACAAAAGGGAACACCCAAGGCGGGAGGAACGACGGCTGCTTGAAAGAGCAGAACGAGAGTCTTCAGCTTATATAGTGCGACCTCGTAGGGCGGTGAACCCGCCTAGCGACGGGCAGGTAAATAGCCACCTAACTAATCTCGTATTCAATCGTGACGTTGCGGCCGTATCTCTAATCGTACAGCATGCGCTTACACTGGAGCAGCACAACATGAATCTGCCTTTTGGGGTAGAGGAGGTGTGTCAGGTCCTACGGTCACTCCCGAAGAGAAAGAGCTCAGGGCCCGATCAGGTCTGCTATGAGCATTGGATCCAGTCACTTCCTCTCTTGGCAGAAACTATTTGTGATGTCTTTAGCAAAATTATAAAGAGGGGCGGATGCCTAAAGTCTGGCATGTCGCCAGGCTTTCTCTTCTGTTCAAGGGTAGGCATGGTGATGACAAGCAGGATTCAAATCTCTATCGTGGAGTGGCGTCAGATCGCACATTGAGGAATATTTTCTGTAAGTTGGTTATTCGACGGATTGAGCGCGTGGCTGAAGAGGCACTTCCACCGTAGCAATTCGGTTTTAGAAGAGGTCGAGGCACCCGTGATGCAATCCATGTTCTCCAGTCAGAAATCGAGCGAGCTGTGGCACAACCCAAAGGTCATCTGTATGCAGTCTTTATTGACTGCGTCAAGACCTTTGACAAAGCCTCTCGCCATCTGCTGGTTGAAGCATTCCAACGAGCAGGAGTGGGTGGCTTTCTCCTGAGTGTAATAGCAAGTTTCTTTGAGAAGGACACCTTGTTGGTAGACGGTGAGCAGTGTGTATTAGAGATTAAGCAAAATGTGGGAACTCCGCTAGGAGACCCGCTAAGCTGCGTCTCGTTTACACTTCTCCTTGCTGACCTCGTCGGTTACGTCCGACAGGAGTACCAAAAAGCCGTAGTCGCTCATCGCGATTTAGGTGCCATCAAGCGCATTACTTCTATGATAGAGGCGTTCCTTGTCTCGGAGGGACTTGAGATACACACCAGGAAGACCAAAGCCATAAAATTCAGGCGTGGAGGTCGATTGGCTGCCAGTGACGTTATACGTTGCTGCGGCCAATCATTGGAGTTTGTTAACTCTTTCCAGTATCTTTGCTTTCGGGTTCATTATACAGAAACGACGTGCACAGCGCATGTAAACGAAACAGTACGAAAGGCACTTGTCTCTCTTTACGGGGAAGTAGGCAATGTTCAAAGACTGTCCGTTCTCTCAGCAGTAAGGCTCCTCATGCTTAAGATTGTTCCGGGGCTGGTGTACGGTCTTGACAGGGTGTGGAACCACCTCCCGCTGGCAAAAATTAACCAGCTTGAAAGATGTTTTTTATTATATATGAAGCGAGTGCTTTGCTTGCTTATCCGAGCAAGGAGCCGCTTTGTGTATCTCATGTACCTTACGAATGTTTTATTTTGGAGTGGGAAGCTAAAGTCGAACAGGCCAGACGGGAGGTCGGTGGTTTGGACGTTTTCAATGCCTTGCACCTTTAGTCTGGTCCTGCATGTGGCAATCGCCACGTATACACCAGGTACATAGTGCATGGTTATCACTACCTGGTATGTTCAAACGCAACTTTTTATGAGGAGTACGAGTTGTGCACCTGCCGGTTCTGCCTGCAGAAATGTGCTAAGTACCATGCAGTGGAATGCACAGCGCTGGACCGAAAATCGTTGCACTATTTCTCTCGTCGTAAGCGTGAAGAAGATAGAGCTTCATGAAGAAACATTTTAAATGTATATCATACTCAATTTGAGTGAAATAAACATAATTGTAATTGTAATATATTGTTACAGTTTGTTTGCTTATATATAAGAGGTAACATTTGTCTCCTTATGAGCGTGTACACCGGATAAGATAAGTGAAAACGTCACATTTCCTACAGGTTCAGGCGTGTCTAGTCTAGCAGAGTTCCACGCACAGAGGCGGTTACCCCACTGAATGTCCATCGATAGTCTCGGGTGCAGGTACTCGACAGCTCTAGTGTCCCCTTTCGAACGCTTGAGCGCCGTGCCGACACGTTGAATATGTTTGTGCGTCTTCGGGCCAGGTTCCCCCAGTGTCTCGAATGCCAGCGGGCGAAAGTCGTGGAGGTAGGTAATACCCAGCATGTTCAGCCAGTAACGGTTGCATCTCATACCAGCATGCGACGTATCTCGAAAGACGTTCGTGTTAGCCCGTCCGGTAGCTTTCCATAATTTCTGCAGAGGTCAGGAGGCTCAAGAATGCAAGGAAAGCCAGCAGACCTTAAAGCTCGGCTCTCGTTGAGTGCTGCGTGTCGGGCTTGACGACCTGAGCTTCTGATCGCCATTTGATCGCCGCATCTACATTGGTGGGGAGAATACAAGAGCTGCTCCCAGGCGTAGCCTCGCACTAATCGGAACGGTGTCGTCACTTAGTAGAGTTCCTAAGTGAGCACAGGGGAGAGCCTGTAAATGGCCCCGAGGCCTTTTGCGGAGACCGTAACCTGGCCTTGTCAATTGTAGTGGGAGCTTGCTCAATGAGATGTGCAAATGTCTTCTCCTGCAGTGGGGTCGATCAGCCTGTCTGGGAAAAAGTGTCAGTGTGTACGACACCGCACAAATAAACCAATCTCTCGAATAAAGCTGCTAAAGTGTAATCGTAGACTTTTTACCTATCCGTGTCGTCCAGTAACCGTTTGGCCTTTTCCAATGCCTGGGACATATATGATACTATGGCAAGACCAGCCAACGTTTCAGCGTCAGGCATATATATATATATATATATATATATATAGAAATGAGTGAGTGTTTTGAATCACGTACTTTTTTGCCCGACTTAGCATCTGCAGACTATTTTCTATTTCTAAAATTATTTGGATCGAAATCAATTGGTTTAACGCTCATGCCAAAGACAATTCGCAAAAATACTTCCAGGAGGCTACAAGAGTCTACACAACCGTGCAATGAAATAAAATATCTTAATAGGGACACACGCTAAAACGAGTAAGGGATAAAAGGTTATTGTTTTTTCCGTTGAGTATCTGATCGTGCCAAACCTAAATCACAGTAAGAGGATATATATATATATATATATATATATATATATATATATATATATATATATATATATATATATATATATGTATACAGTAAGGGAATATTTGTTTATATATATATATATATATCCTTACTAAGTTGTCACTGCACTTTGGCAGGGCTGAGATCAGATCTACCTCTCTCCCAAACGGGGAACGATGGGACATGTCAATACGGCAACAACAGGACAATTGTTCATGGCGTCACTTATCTAAACGACGATACCTAGCGATCGCGCTAATTCCTGCGCTCAAAAGCCAGCGCTTCTGTTCTGCGCGCATTGGTCAGTACTTAGCGATGCTGCGCACGCCGTTCCGACGTACTATCAGGCATGAATGATTGATTGCAAGAGGGGGACGAAACGTGGGGAGGCAGCAACGCTGGTTTCGTACGACCAACGGCGAATGCATAGAGGCGGCCGACGATGTGCACCAAGGGATGGGAAGTACTGATTGCGGAACACGTTCTGGCCGATAAGGACGAAACTGGATGCAGGTCTGCGCCGTGGCAAACCGATTAGTATGAGCGAGACAGCGAATGGACGAAAAACAGAACAAACGGAAGAAGTACGCTGACAAAGGAGAGTGGCAGTAGTCAAAACCAAGCTCGTGTACGATGACTGGATAAGAATACAAAGGTCAGCCGCGTAAAGAGCGTCCAGAGCGGCTGATGAGACGCGCACCGAGCTATCTGCTAGAGTTCGTGGGTGACGACGGGGCCAAATTCAAAGCAAACCTGTAAAGGGGGTAAAATGTAAGATAGAAGCGGCCATTAGGCAGCCACCCCTGTAGTAGACGCAGACACTACTGGGGTGACGGCAGGAACTAGAGACGCACAAAGTCACTGGATGCACGGGCATATGCTGTTGGAGTGAGAGACTGGCGAACTCGTAACGGTCGCCATCTGGTCGTGGAGTGGTGAACACTACACTCTGACCAGAGGAAGGCAGGCAACCAGTATCTACTGAGGCTTTTACCTCACCTCTCCTTTAAACGTCAAGCGTTCATCTGTCAGCCGCCTTTTGGGCTGTCGTTAGCTTCCTTACCGTAATACGTGTGGATTATAACGACCATTGCTGTCTAGAATATGTATATGGTTTCAAATCTATAAAATTGTAGAGACCTTTAGCGTGCAGTCGGTGTTTAACTTCTTTAGCTCTATATCCGTTGCTTTCCGGGACGATTTCTCGAGTTTGACGACTTGGTGCTGAATTTCTTAATAGCATCTCTGTAGGTAAAGGCGGCCGCCGCAGCCGGAGTGGAGTAAGTTTTCCAACGACACAACTGAAACGAACTAATCTGGCACCACTATGGAGTTAGTTTACTTTCCAAACTGACACGGCTTGCTGAGAGCCTTATTCGTAAAAATTACTAAAGTGTTATTTATGCCTGGTGTGGAGTATTTTTCTTTATGCAATCCTTCTGCGAGCTAAGCATCGCTAAGAGCAGGTTCCTCGTTTTCTAGCTTTACGCTTTCAGTCGATACCGAGTCATCCGCCTCGTCTTCTGGAGAACCCTGCAAGTAATAACAGTATGGTATTTTATATCATTGGCATCGTCGGTGCTACACAAAACACACCTGTGGCTTTCTGTTCTTTACCAGATAAATCTAAAAACAGCCGTGATCTGTGAGTGTCTGGGTCAGACATTACATGGTCTCTGCATGCTCACATAAAAGCGCAAAATCCGCTCGGAGCCATTTGCCTGCCATCTTTTAAGGATTGAGTTTATTGTGTCGTGTTTTTAAGTGCTTGGTCTTGCTGTAATTTCTAGATGCAATCATTATGTTTCAAAAACACGGAAGAACATTTAAGAAACACGGTTTTCTGAGTGACTATATACGGTATGAATCCTTTAAAAAGACGGCACTGTCGTACTGAAGAGGACTGCAGGACGTACTGGACAAATAGTATTTGTCAACATTGAGCCAAACAGCGCCTCTTACAGACGTGTGGCGGTGGATTAAGGCTACTGAGTCTGAAAACCGACAAATCTATTAGGGACATATTTCCTGAAGATAATGTCAATATAGGCTTAGCATTGAACGCACTAGTAAAAACGGTTATCGTGCCGTGCTTGCCACCGTGCCCAGTTGCTGAGCCAGCTAAAGTTGATATCAATACACAGATTTTTTTCGGAGCTATCAGAACCATTCAACTTACTTGACTTTGATATGGCTCTTGAAGTGGCACGTTCGAGAATTGCTACTGGATCTGACGACACCCCCAATACATAACTAAAGTTCCTAAGAGAAGATAGCAAAACGTTTATGCTAACTAAAATTAATAAGACACTTGCGACGGGGGCCCGATGGAGTGGAAGTCTTGGGTTGGGATTCCCATTCTAAAACCGTACGATCAACGGGAACTATCAAAACATATCGTGGAATTGGAAAATGTTTTCATCTTAGTCAGGTTCTTGAGTGCTTATTTGAAGATGAATGGCTGTGATAGAAGCTGAACCGGCTCTCGCAGATAGTATATCAGTATACAGATCTCTGCAATCGCCCCAAGACAATGTCATATATCTGACAACAGATATTGAACAAACATGCCTGAAGGGAGGCCATGTATTGACCGCATTCTTTGATATAGAAATACCGAAATTGAGGCAGTGCACGAAGCGCTCGTATTCGCTCTTCAAGAGGATAATCCTAAGAACGCGGTTATCCTCTGCGACTCTAAAGCGGCGCTGAAAGCCATTACAGCTGCAGACTCATCGGGTCCAAACTCAAATCTCATCCAGTGCGTTCTTCGCTCTGCCGGCCATTTTAAAGCACGACTGCGACTACAGTGGGTTTCAGCTCACATACGAGGAAACGAAGCAGCTGACGAGGTTTCCAGGGATACGCTACAGAAGAAGAGGGTGGATTTCGTATGCCTGGTGTCGCCTAGCACAAGTTATATTAAGGCTAAGGTCTGGAAGCACAGTAGTCGAAGATGGTCGATAAACTGACGAACGGGACCTCACAAAAGCATGTTAATCTGGGTGTCAGGGTAAACTTTACAGAGCCACATGACTAAAGCGGGGCCTTCCGTAGATGTGCAGCTACGGTTTACCGTCTGAGATGTGCCAAGGTTCTAAGCGGAAGCACGCTCAATCATATCGGAGTAAAATCATTAGCCATGTGTAAACAGTGCAACAAATATTATGACGTTTTTCACATCCTTACCGAATACAGGATATACGAAATAGAAAGAGAACAATGGATTAAAGCCGACACTAAGCTTGGGCACGACGGAAACGTGCTAATAACCCGAACTGCTGACAGCAAATATGCCAATCTGGTTGAGACAGCAGATTATTATCTATCTGCTTGGACCGAGGTGTCGCTTAGGCTATTAGAAGGATAAACCGCCCGTGGACATCGCCTCATACGCCCTGGTTAACGTTATGGCCAGTAATAAATCCGTCTTTGTCAGCTTTCATCTGTTTGTTTTCGCACTTAGCGCCTGCACTGATAATTCGTGGGGACGGATCGAGTCAACGACCCTATTCATTGATTACCTGGTTTTCGTCGTCAATCTGGCTAAGTTGCCCGCCACCTTAAGCGTTTTGGCCGTCAGTTGGGTCACGTAGCGTGGATATTACTACCATATATGTATACAGTTAAACTATTTTAGTACAGATGACTGTCCATACAGCCTCTGTGGAGATTGTAATATTGAACGTTAGCATATACTTGTGTGCAAAAAAGGGGAGGAAAATATATATATATATAACCCCTTATGTATATGGGGGGGTGTATATATATATATATTCACAACACATACGCTCCGTGATTTATGTTTAGGTCTAGTTTGCTTAGTAATCCATCGAACGACAAGTAGCTTATACTTGTAGCCAAGCGCTCTCTAAGCTCTCCTGTAAGCCTGCAGGCAGATTACGTGGTAGCGCCACCTTTATCGCTTGTGTCGGACGATCTCTACCGGCGGATTCTTGCTTACGCGTGCATATATGCATAAATGTGTGTGTGTGTCTATGTATATGTCTAGATAAATACTACGCAAATGAACTGGTGAACTGTCGTGCGTCCTTGCTGGGGAGTTTGAGTACTAACGCTATAGGCATCGCCGCCGACATAATAAAAGCCTTGGCGTCGATCACCAGCCTCGGTCCGTTGCCGCGAGACTTCGAGTGCTGTGCGGGCAGCTCCGCTCGCTTCTGGTCGGCCAAAACGCCGAAACCCGAAAACCTTGCGCACTAGTTCCTGAAGTGGATCCCGAGGAACACGGGTGCAGGTTGATTCTGTCTGCATGAATGCGATGCCCATGGCAGAAGTTCGGGTGTTGTCTTGCGATACCCACGGTAGTGCGCAGTTGACATATGCGCGGTTCTAGGGCACCGAAGGCAAGGCTATTCCCGTTGCAGTAGCGGCCCTAGCCACTCGGCATAGCCACCGCCAGTAGTCGTAGTGGAAAGAAAAAGCACACGGCCGGTTCATCTATATATCCATCTATCTATCTATCTATCTATTTGTATATCCGCATGTCTCTGTTGGCTGGCGTTATGGGCGTACCTGCACCGTATCTGAACATATCTCGGCGCTGCTAGCCGTAAGCAGAAGCGGCTAATCTGTCAAGGTTAAGACAAGGTCGCGAGGCCTATTTCTTCTGTTCGCCAAACCAGCAGCTATATAATTGCCTACAATGGTCGTGCCAAAAAGCGGCAAAGCTCCCCCTGCTCCCCAATCCTTGCCGGCCCCGAGCTCTTCGGAGGTCCCGAGAACCCTGAACGACCTCATAAATGGAGTGTCCGTCTGGCAAAGGTGGCTTATACCTGTGCTATGTCATGACATTCCGTGTGCGTTCTCGATCCTCGGAGTAACATTTCTCGCGCCCAAATCGCAGCCATTCTCGTGCGCCCCAATGTACAATATGACCGATCAGGACTGGCGCAAGTGGAACGATGGTGTAGATCTAAGCTGCAGCTATCGTCCACAAGGCAACAGTGCATCATTACCGACAGGCGTCGAACGCTGTACAGCATGGACGTTTGATACAACCGATTTTACACGTACCATCAAACATGAGGTTAGTACCCAACGGGTAGCAGCACCTTTGTGCGATTTAGAGAGCTTCCCGTTTATATTGTCTTTTCAAATGACAATCGTTACGTGTTTATATCTATATATATATATATATATATATATATATATAATATTAATTTCTTATTTTGATCAAAATTAGTAGAGTTATAAAGCCACTTATCCTAAAAGAACCAGGTTATAGGAGGCGTGCTTCTATTAGGACATAAGATTTGACAAGGTTTGAAGTAAGTTTTCATCAATAGAGACAATAATAACCGTAGATATTTCGATACTAATTTGTCGAAAAGCACTGCTATCCCTCATTCCATTATCTATAGCCTTTAAACCCACCTAGTTACTTGCTAACCAGTGGCTAATCGCTAGATTCTAAAGAAACGGAACGATCTGTCGGAATTGCAACAGTTGCACTTTTTGCCGCGCTTAGGCCATTGACCTTTGGCTCTGCATATATATTTATATATATATATATATATATATATATATATATATCAATTTCTTTGAAAATTTCAGTTTAATTGGGTTTGCGAAAACGATTGGACGGCAATTATTGAGAGCAGTTTCATGGTTGCTACAATGGCTGGAAATTTCTTGTTCTCGCACGTCTCCGACTGGTAAGCATCACAAATGTATTATCTCTCCATAGCTAGTACAAGGTGATCACTCTTTGTCAGTTACCGAACCATTTCACTTAAGTAGTAACCAAAGCTGTAAAAATCAAGGGAATGTACAATAGAGTAGTTGCATCACTCAGCAGTCAAATATGAAACAAAAAGGCAAAACGCAGAACCGAGCAGCTGATCTCGAACTTATAACCAAGCGCCAAGGCACTGCATCCGTGTTCATCAAATGAAACGGCGTCGTGTCCGTCGATGACGATGACGAAACGGTGACGATATACAATGGAATAAGTTCTGCATCCAAACGCGTTTCTATAAAAAGCGCCTCAACTGGTCGTTCTATCTAAATAAAGCATAGAGTTAACTAGAACAACGTGTTGGCTCGAACGGAAGCAACGATGAGTTGAGAGCTCAAACACCAGTAAAAGGCGAACACACACACACACAACAACAGCATTATTTGCCGAGCATCTATTTTGGCATCTAATTGCTGAATAACATTATTTTAGACACAAACAATTTTTCTCGGGCTGTCGCGTGCGCCGCAGTGGCGAACGGGCGTCTTATTCAGTTAGTCGTTCTAGTTAGCTAACGAATATAGGATGTATTGTATGTGTAGCACTTAAGCGATTGGGTCGATTGATGGGTCAATTAAGCAGACACGGGCGATGATAGCTTTTTCTGCAAAATTAAGTGTTATTGAACTTAAATAAATTTGCCGTCCGGAAAAGACGGCCCCATAAAAAAAAATTGTGCACCACTTCAGGTACGGCCGCAAGTTGTCAATCACGGCGTCGGGCGTACTTGTATTTATCGCGACCGTTGGTGCCTCATTATCGCCGAACTTATCTACGTTCGCGTTGTGTCGCACCGCCCTGGCGTTAGGAATCGGCGGTTGCCAAAGCGGACCGATGACACTCGGTAAGATACTGTCGTCAGAACCTGTTGTTACACGTGGATTCTATACTACTACTACTATACTATTATACCTTTCTAGGTTGACTCTCAGCCAACATTTTGATATTTATAGAGGAACCGCTCTCGCATTGCATGTGCATACGACAGACCCCCAAACCGTGGAAACGATTGTGGAAAAAATTGGTGCCGTTGTCGAATCTGTCCTGTCGTCACTCCTCCCGGGTCTAGTCACCACTAGAGCAAACGTTTCGGGGGTTACTCCCCAAGTTGAAAGTTCGCTCGTAGGTAAAGACCTTCGCTGCGGGATTGAGGAGGCGATAAGAGCAGCGCTTTCCCCGGTGGCCGTGCAGTCACAGCATGGTACCGAGAAAAAGACACAAAACGACGATGGTTTGCCTAGCAATAGGCAGTCGTCCTCTTCACAGGATCCAAAATGTTAAATAGCCAAGCCGATATCCGCCGTTGGTTCCCTCCGGCACAGGCACAGTCGGCTGCGCCTGCCGCTTACTCCACTTCTAACAACCCGCATCTAGCAAACCAATCCGCTCTGCAGCGTGCGCCTACCGGTTCAGACTTGGCCCGTCTCGTGTTGAAGGTGGCCCAGATAAAGGCGAGTGTCAAGATGTTATCCTGCATCCCACGCAGCTTACGGAATAGTGTTTCTGTTGAGCTGGCGAAAACCATTGACGGTGTCAGTCATTCGGGGACCCGGGAATGTTGGGAAAGGCTACTCACCTTTCGACGACGGTGTTCAGTATCCCGGCAAAAAAGGAAAAAGGCCGAACACTTACTTCCGTAGTTCGCGAGAACTTGCTTCGCTTTCAGAGGGGTGCGTCTATAACGGATAACCCTCACACGACTAGAAGACATACAAGGACAAACCCCGCTGCAGACTCTGACCGTTGTAGAGCAATAAGCGCACAGGCAAAGCTCGCTCAAGGCGACGTGTCAGCAGCCGCAAGAACGCTGCTTTCAACTGATACGATCGCCCCTCTTGATTCACAAACTCGCCGTAGTTTGCTGGAGAAACACCCCCAACACTCGTCGAACTCGTCGTTTCCGCCGGCACCGACGCCGACGCCATCAGTATCGGAAATCGTTGTTACGCCGACCGAGATTCGTAACGCCGTCAGGAGATTCCCTAACAGCTCTTCCGGCGGCCCTGACGGCCTACGACCTCGCCATTTGAAAGATCTTATTGGTACCCACGAGGACGACAGCAATCCTCTTCTGCAGGCCCTTGTGCGATTTGTCACCCTAGCGGTTAACGGTCGTTTGCCTGAGTTTATACTTCCGATTTTTTACGGTGCGAATCTCCTTGCCAAGTATTTTAGAGCTCGTGGCTCCGATGCAGCTTGGCTGCGGAATTAGGGGTGGAGCAGAAGCAGCGGTACACGCTACTAGGGGTTTTCTCGAGACCCGCTGTGGCCAGGAGGGTGTTTTAGTTAAACTTGACTTTCAAAACGCATTTAACTCAATGCGTCACGACCATCTGCTGAACGCTGTGAAGTCCAAAGTACCGGGGCTTTTTCCAGCCGTTTATCAGATGTACCGATTTCCCACAAATCTCCTCTGGCAGGCAGAAACCATACATTCATGTTGTGGCGTGCAGCAGGGGGACCCTTGCGGTCCAGCACTTTTCTGCATTGGAATCTCCGATCTCCAGGCCAGACTAGTGTCGGAGTTGCGGCCGTGGTATCTCGACGACGCCACCTTAGCCGGCGACAGCTTGACGACGGTTATTGAGGATATCAAACGAGTCAGAGCATTTGAGGCTGAATCAGGCTTACGCTTAAACGACGATAAGTGTGAGGTATTCTGGCTTTCTCAAGATACGCGCACGAAGTCTTCAACGTTCGTAAGGAAGCAGCTTCCAAACTTCAGAGAGGTAACCGACGACAGTTTAGAACTACTGGGTGCGCCACTTACGGAAGCGGCGGTAGAGGGTGCCCTCAGGAAAAAGCTCGCAGACACTAACCGATGGTGCCGCCGACTTAAAGTCTTAGACGCACACCCAGCATTGTATCTATTAAGACACAGTCTCTCAACGCCTCGCTTAATGTACCAACTTCGATGTTCGCCAGCGTTCAGAAGACGCGACCTACTACATTGCTTTGATGAGATACTCCGGGAGACCTTACAATCCCTGCTAAACGTTGATTTAAAGGATCGGTCTTGGACTCAAGCTGCACTTCCCGTTAGTGCTGGGGGCCTAGGTGTACGCAGATCGGTCGATATTGCCCTATCCTGCTACCTGGGCTCGTTGTCCGAAGTTAAGAAGCTTGTCGTCGCCATCGGGGCCCCTTCGACTGATAGCTGGATTGCCGACTCAACGCAGGCAGCACTTGCTAACTTTCGCGACCAGTGGGATTCAGTGCCGGAGCACATAGCGCAAGGATCTCTGGATCGAATCGTGGTATCTCGGCTCCAACGCGACCTAGAAAATCAGGTTCCCGACAGCTCAGGGAAGGCCCGTCTGAAAGCGTGCTTTGATGAAATCAGTGGCAAGTGGCTTCAAGCCCTCCCCTCGCCGCAGCTGGGAACGATGCTGGACAACAACACACTCCGCATCGTTTCCGGCTTACGGCTTGGGGAGGTCGTTTGCGCACCCCACCCATGCAGTCTATGCAGAGCACCGGTAAGTGCCACGGGTGAACACGCCTTGTCGTGTCGCTATAGCGCAGGGCGCCACTCACGTCATTTCGCCATCAACGACGTTATCTTCCGTGCTCTTCACTCGGCCCACATTCCGGCAGTGAAGGAGCCTGTCGGTCTTAGTCAGAATAGTCAGCTGAGGCCAGACGGAAAAACTCTTACCCCCTGGGCTCGTGGTCGTCTTCTCGTGTGGGATGTTACAGTGTCATGTACGCTGGCCAAAAGCTACGTTCAGAACACGAGCCGGGAGGTAGGGCGCATGCGCCCGGCTCGCAGAGAACCGAAAAGTAACGAAATACCAGGAACTAGCATCGCAATTTATAGTTCAGCCGATTGCCATAGAGACCTTTGGACCGATCGGACCGGAGTCTATGAAGTTTATTAAGGAACTGGGCCGGAAAGTCATCGCTGCAACTCAGGACCCCCGAGCTAGCGAATACCTGTTGCAGCGCATATCGATCGAGGTTCAACGCGGCAACGCCGCGGCCGTGGAAGGGTCTCTTCCGTCAGCCGCAGGGCTTCCGGAGATCCCGTAGAAACTGTTTTATTCCCCATATTTTTATGCCTATGACAATAAACATCGTTACGCTGTAAACTTTGCTGGAAAAAAAATGTGCAACGGTGGAGATCGAAACCGTGCACCCATGTGTCTCGTCCTCCGGCCGCAAGGCGCACGCGAATGCATCACGCCATCCCGGGCCCGACACTAGACTTCCCACCATCCCAACCACATTTTCCAGTTTCTCTTCATTACACTCCCAACCACATTTTCCAGTTACTCTTCGAACAAAAACCAACAATAGGAGATATTGTTGTTTTTTTGTTTGAAGAGTAACTGGAAAATGTGGTTTGCACACATGAATGCCACGGCACAAAAGCTCAATTGCAAATGTGGGCCGGTAGTTAGGGTCTCCAACTGACTAAAAACTAGTCATGTTTCCATCTCCACAGTTAATTGGAAACTGCGCAGATAATACTTCATACAATTGAGGGAAGTGAATAGTAGAGTCCTTATCTTAACTGCCCTGGAATGCTTCAAGGGGATTTGTCAAGTAAACGCAACTCTTTTTTTATTGGCGTGTATAATGCTTTTGATTGTACGAACTATACGATTCCAGTGAGATCATAAAAAGCTCTATCAGCTTTTTAAGACTGCCGTCACTTGCTGTTGTAATGTCCGCGTGTAAAGAAGTCAGCGCCGATATTGCTTGTTCAGGCGTGTTCTCCGTTATTCCTTCCCAGTGCTTGCAATGTGCTCGTCCGGTATGGCGTTTCATTCGTTCTGCCAAGAAACCAAAGTTTTATCCTCTTGTTATTTCCTTTTTCTTGTTGGGTTCGTCCACAAACGACGACGTTCGCCGGTCTTCAGCTCCCAAGAGATCATGCCAGTCAGTACAAAAACCGCCGCCGTGCGGACCGTTTTGTAGGCCATCGTAACTCGTAACGCAGCGATGCGTTGGGCCTTGCGCATCAGCGCCCTGTTGGGGGCCAGAGTCAGCGTAGCTAATAGCTATACAGTGGCCGCGAATAACGTAATTGAGTTGGCAACCGGCTAATAAGAAGGCGTCGCTTTGATTTTTGCGGCCCGAGTGTATTTAGTATCAACCGAGCGATGTCGTATGAAGCTTTGGTGGCTTTGTGTGCAATCAAGCGGTGGTGGGATGTACCTCGTAAGTCTCTGTCCAAGTACATTCTTGGGTAGCGGGCGGAGTGCACTACCCGAATATCCTAATCGTTTACGATAAGCACCGGGGAAAGATACCGTCTTAAGCCGAGCAGAACGACTTCCTCGTCTTTGGTCAAGGCCAGCGTTAAGCCCGCTCTCCTCATCTAGACGGAAATCTCAATCAAGGCATCTTTGGCTCTAAGTTCCAGTCTCTGGAGAAACTACAACATTGAGGTCATCCGCATAAGCTAAAAGCTCTGTCCTTTCTGGTAGATTACTCAAGCGTAGGACATCGGTTGACGCCAAGTTCCCTAAAAGAGTACATAAGATGGAACCCTAGGAAACTCCAGCTGTCATTTCAACTTCGGATCCCTCATTGTCTACCCGCCTTTTGTTAAGGTAGTCCAAGACAACACGACAATGGTAGTTTGGAACTTTCTTTCTCTTGAGCGTCTCCACTATCATCCTCCAAGGTAAGCTGTTGAAAGCATATTTAACATCTAGGAGTACTACAATGAGGAGATCCCTGGACCTTGTCGGGAATTGTTGTAGCGCTGCCACCTTTGCAACGACCCGCTGTATTGCGGAAAGACACGAGCAACGATCTTTGCTATATCCCAACTGTTTCGGTGAAAGAAGGCCGCGTGGTTCCGCGAATGATTGCAAACGGTCCCTATAATTGTTTTAATACCCTTGGACAGTGTACTGAACGCCTGGCCGATAGGAGCCGTCTACCTTAGGGATAAGCACGAGCTCGGCTTTCTTCAAAACCAGAGGCAAAATTAAAATTCTATGAGTGACCCTAAGACTTTTCACTTTCGCAATATAATTGCGCAATGCTTCTTTTATCCATGTTGCTGCGCCTTGCCCCGGTAAATCTTCGCTTGACATGGACGCATCGTTCAGGTCCCTTCTTTTTCTAGTATCCTTGCCAGCCTCGCTTGCAGCTCCTTATTTTCAGGTAGTTTAAGTCGGGGCGGCTTAACCGGGGCAGAAGGGGCTGCTGATGGAGTGATACCGTCGACGTCAATTTTTATACAATAGTGATCGCTAAGATTTTCTCCATCAAGTTGTATGGCCCAATTTAAAATTTTAAAAGCGTGGCTTCTCTTCTAGGTAATCAAATCGATGTACGACTTAGTTTTCTCTGCGGTGCAAGGCAGGGTTGTTTCTTTTATCAAAAACGACAAGGTATCACAAAGTATCACAAACACAATTAAAAAATTACGTGTTTGAAAATTTGAAGTAAAAAAATGCGAGGGTAAACGATCGCCAAAATGTCGGTATCTTTAGAATCGATGACTAACGGATCTCGAAATCCTAACTAACGGAATCAACCATTAATACCACTTACCCCTTGAGCTTCTGACTTAATTTTGTAATGGGACCGTTATCCAGACAGTAAATTTTCTTATATTCAGTAACTGATCATTGAGCTCACAATTTCCAAAAGTAACATATAAGGCATTCTGATTGATGCGCTGGATTGGTCGTGTGGACGCGGTTGGCAAGTACAGCACTGGAGACAACGAACGCAAGACACCGATCCGTGGTTTCATCGTTGTATGTAGTCTCCTGGACGATCGGGGTTATACTGCTGCCCATGTTTCCCTACTTCATTCGTGACTGGAGGTGGCTGCAGTTTACGCTGAGCTTCGGATCTCTACCCCTGATCTTGTCTATCTTGTGAGTACTGGCAAGCACGTAAGCTTTTCCTGCCCTTCTGCACATAGCCCTGGTGCTAACAGCTGTGAATAGAATACTAATAACGACTTAAAAAAAAAAAATATATATATATATATATATGTATGGATGTATTATTTTTATCGGCTGTTGGAGGATAATGTGTTCATATTCGCTGCCATGTTACTTGCTTAGCAAGGCGTTACCAAATATGAAGACTGACTCCTGAGGCATTGAGAGATACATCGAAGGTACATCAGTTAAACGCATATGCTGCGTATTAGAAGTGGTCCGGGCAAGCTTAGACAGAATTAGCGTAGCTACCCACGCCCACTGCATTAACCGTTACAAGGGCAACTTTATACATGCACATATAACACGCTAAAAATATTTAGAAAGAGCAATGACACATATCTGCATAAATAAATACACCCCACCTAAGCACTCATATTATATCATACGTCTTACAGCGTTTAGATGATTTGGCGGAAGTCATTTTTTGTATCGCATTTAACACACGAGTCAAGCCTTATTATTTATTTGAAACCAATTCGAAAATGAAATTCTGCAATTCGTATTCAAATTTGGTAAAACAAAAAATGCATGTTCCGTGCCGGACAAATTAGGTTGCTCCCGTTTTTCTCCACAGGTCGCTCCTTACTCATCACGTTTTGATGACCCAAAAACCCCTTAATAAGGGCATTTGATACACAGTGTTGTTCAGTCGCACACAACACAAACGATACCAAACTCACTTATGCAAAACGCGGTCTGCAATACGTTGTTACTTATTCATGCTTATATAGCTGTACATACTCGACGAAGTCGACTGCGATTCTTCAGACCTTAGTCTCACTCTACCTTAGATCTTATGACACCTACATACAGCCGGCGGCAATATCACTATTGTTCGCTTGTCGTCGCAGGCTGATTGACGAGTCACCCAAATGGCTCCTGGCAACTGGACAGACGGATCGAGCTCGCCCGGTTATTCGCCGAATGCTGCATAGAAACGGTTTCGCCGACGGCGACCGAGAAGTGGATGAGATAATCCGTGGCTCCTCGCGTGAAGTCGCAAAACAATGTGACGGCCGAGCGCGCGAGAAGACATCAGTCCATTCACTATTCCGCGGGCGCGCCATGGCCATCACCACGCTGGCGTTCCTCATTCACTTGTGAGTGAGAGTAAATCCGTTTGTCTCAACCTCCGCTTGGCCAATGTTGCATGTGTCGCAACCTCCGCTTGGCCAATGTTGCATGTCTATTATTCCTTGTGCATATACGTACATTTTACTCTAATTGTAGTCGACACGTTTGCTTCAGTCGACCTAAGTGTAACCTGGTTCTTGATTTACCAAGAAACATTTCTATAATTTCTAGTACCGTTCTTTTATGTCTGTCATCCTTTCAATGTAGGACAGTCTCTACCGCTATTATCACATACAATTGTGTGATTTGAAGGGCCAAACAATGCAGTGCTGCTAACGATACAAATATCTGTAAGGAGAAATCATATAAATAATGATTCTACGTTGTTCGCATTGAGGTGTCGCAGCAATAATTCTAGGTTTGCACAAATGAAAGTGTTGTCTCTAGTATATAGTTTTGCAGAAATGCAATAAAGCGATATTTTCTTCATAAATGAGTACTTGTAAATGTTGTGCTGTACAAGAGTTCTTGACTCATGTTTGCGTTGCCTGTGAATATTTTCTTTAGTCCTTTGTGCACTATGGTCTACTACAACATGATCTACTTCGTCGTGAGCGTGGGCAGCAACCCGTTCCTAAACACACTGTTTGCGGGCATGTTCACAATACCGAGTTCGTTTCTCGTCTTCACGATGATCAAGCTCTTTCGGCGAAAGATGGTTTACTACATTCTCAACATTTTGTCAGCGCTGGCAACATTTGCGCTGTGCTTTACGTCCGACGGTATGTTATGATAGCGGACATCGCGCTATAGTTAAGCTGTTGTCTGTATACTTGTGCCCGAATGAACTGATCTGTTGGTTGCAACCCAGCATATAGTTTTAACCTTGACTGTTTAGGTAAAAAAAATTGATAATGCCTGGTGTATAAATGTAACTATTCTTGAAGCCTGACCGATTTCGGTTCGTTTGCGAAGGCTAGCGCCTGCAACTCACGTCGGCCCTGCAATCAGTACTCGAATTCTAACAAAAAAAATCAAGATTTAGATGTGATTCAATGAGAACGCAATTATTAAATAAAAGCAAATTAACTACACATGTAGAGTGCTACTATTGCTATTAGCCAGCTAGCTGTCTTGTCGGCGCAAAGATGTATCATCGTCTTAGTTTTTGCTGTTGTTATTGCTGCTGGTGCTCTATTGTTTATGTTGATCTATTCGATCCTACATTGACAATATAAATATATATATATATATATATATATATATATATATATATATATATATATATACACATACATATATGAAGCGAATAAAAGAGAGATTGATAAAAATTAGACCATCGTTTATAGTTGTCATTCTGATTGTTTTTTTTCGTTTTCTGTTTTTGGCTTGCTTCCACAATATTGTGTGTTCGACGGCTGTCCGTGCAATGTGCAGACCAGACAAGCATGCGCCGGATGTTTGGCGCAATTGCAAATGTTGGCGGTCAAGTGCTACTTTGCGTCATGAACGTCCACGCGAACGAGATCTTTCCAACACGAATGCGTTCAATTGCGCTCGGGTTGTTCCTCACCGTATCACGCTTCGGCGCGATGACTTCGCCTCTTGTCAAGGGCATCGTAAGTATATAACCTCTTCTACCGCGAGCGCAAGCGACTACAGAACAAACCGTTGCCTGCGATGGAGGTCTCTTCATGCCCTGTTCGGCATAGCATCGTATCCGAAAAACATCGTTTACCTCTTGCATTGTCCTGCGGCAAAACGGTTTTGATAAACTGCTGCGTATGGTGGACGAACGGTGTCGGTGTGATCGACGCCGGTCTTCGATACAGATGTCTCAATTCAGGAAATGGTGCATTACCATCCACTTCATCATGTTTAGTATTTCTCAATCCTGATCCCTATCATCTTTCGAACGCTTCCATTGTGTCGCGTTTTGTATGACGATGATCTCTTCTTACTCGTAGTCATGGTCATCTATGTGCTCCATAGAAGACACTAGATTAAGTCGCATGACGTTTTCATCAGGACAGGGCAATCCAGTTGGCGTGCTTTTTTAATGGTGCTCCAATCTTAATGTAATTGCCTTTAAGTTATGTGTGTTTACATGTATATTCAGTTCGCACAATTTTTCAACATAGCTATCTATTATAGGGACACGCAGCATCTTCTACTAATATATATATATATATATATATATATATATATATATATATGGTTTCATAACATAACATAAAATCACCTCTATTATCACATAAAATGGTGTGTAGTACACTTTTCATACAAGTATTGTTTTCATATTTGTATTGTTGGTTATTGGAGCGTACTTAAAAAAGTGTCCTAGCAATTGACATGCATAGTTGACGTAGAGCAAATATGTTGCCTTGCTTGCAAAGTATATCAATACTAAAAACAACGCCACCTAACACGCGCAGAGGGCTGTCGGATATCCCGCACATACGGTAAAAATAATTTAACCCAATTTGTCTGTCTTATTTTCGGCACTCCTTGACTGATCGACTATTTTCTCACGGTTTTATTTTTGCCATTGAACATTTCAGAAGGATATGTCTTTCATAACAGCACTAAACTCAAGCTGCTGCCTCATTGGACTCCTTGTCTCAATACCGCTACGCGAAACGTTTAATCGGCCTCTTCCGGATGACGACGTCTCAGACCAAGACGAAGATGGCGCCACCATCGCCGCCGCTGCCGCCGAAACGCCACCCAGTGATCTGAACCTTCACATCGCCGACAAGATCGACCTAGCGGACATCGAAACTTCACAGCTTTGACAAACCTGGCCTGTGGCTGGGCCCCGACGTTGCCTAGCCAGACGCGTTCGTTCTCGCGTTGAACGACTATATTTACTTCTTCGAGCAGAGGCACTCCAAGACGAATTACAAACAAAACCGGATGAAGCTAAATTGTCTCCTCCTGTATATGCAATAATGATGTAATGATAATAACAATAATAATAATAATAATGGCAATAGAAGGTTTTTCAGTCAACATATCTAACTAATGCAGTGGAAATACTGCAGTGGAAATAATATAAAAGAATGAGGCTTTACCGTGCTTTGCGCATGAGCAATAGGCGGTATATTTGAACGAAGCACAGTGTATATACGTGAACCCAGTGTACATTCATGTTGGTGTGCGTTTGTGCGACCGTTTGTTCTATCACCAGCCGCTCGGTCGTCTATCGAGGGGCTCCAATGCCAATAGAACATGAGCGTTATTAAGTGAACAAGCTAATAAGTTAAAGGCATCGCTGATTGGCGAAGTTAATAAATACGTTTCCCCAATCATCGATGCTGGTAAAAAGTGCGGTGGCTTAAATATTATTCGCTAATTCATTGCACAGGATTTTTTTTAATTCGAGGAAGCTTTAACCTATCCTGCGACACTAAGGATTGATTTCTCAGTAAAAGTGATATGTTTTGAATCCGTTGTCACAATAAAGAACTAAAATATACGCACTCGACAAAAGTACCGTTTCTCTAAACTGATTATAGTATGCGAGGATGATCGAAATCTATTTTTATAGGTCAAGTTTTTCAGGGAAATCATGGCGCCCGGGCATGATATCTTCTGCGGGTACACTACACATTTGCGAGTTCACATTGGTTTGTGTGTACTGAGTACGTACTGAGCTTGAAATAAAAAAACATGCATTGCATGTAATGACGTAACGGTCAGCCAAATTAGTCTGTTCCACGTTTGATTCCTTATGATTTCTTTTTTGTAAAATTCGACATCGATGTCGACATAGTTTGGGTTTCCTTGCTCATTCGTAAGTCAATGGAGCGATGCGTAGCAGTTCAAATCTTCGATTCATATCTGTGATAATCAGAGGTATTCCCATGAGGAGGGGCCGTTCTTTACGAAATTAGTCCTAGTGTCGAAATTTCTTAACATAAGCCAAAAGCATGCCTTACTACCAATTAATTGTTCTTAACCATATTTTGTCCTTCTCACCTGAACTGCATTCCTACTAATACTGATATTCAGTCTTATTTCAGAAACTGCAGAAGTGAGTTTGACTCGTCTTACTCAGCCTACAATCGGCTGCTTTTGCAGATGACTAAGTATGCGTAGAGTCGAAGCTCAACTAGGTTTCAGATTCATAAAATTTTTCTGAGAGATATTGCGCTAGTCGAGTGCGGCATCCAAATATCCTGTAACATAGAGGGAGAAAAGACAGAAGACCTGGCTTGTAGACCCTTACCGCTGACTTTCAGCGTTGTATTTTATCATCTATTCTCGATGAGCATCGCTCAAAGAAAATGTCGATGAACAACGACACGGATCAAACTGGCGACACCCCGCTAGATGGCATCATGAATAGCGCACTAAACTTGCAGATCACGCCACCAGAATGTAGTAAACGTACGCATCCATGAAACTGATACGTAGGCCTTGCGGGCCTTCTGCCAGCCCCAAAGCAATACGATTGTGTGTTCAAAAAGTATCGCGACTTTTGTGTTTTTTCAAAAAATATTTATTTATTCATGAATATCTATTTTGTCCCCTTCAACGTAATCCCCATGAGATATTATACACTTGTGCCAACGGTTTTTCCAATCTTCGAAGCACTTCAAAAAAACATTTTTTTTTATCTTGTTCAGCTCCTCCTTCGGTGCCGTCTTTATCTCGTCAAGCGTAGCGTAACGTCGTCCTTTCATGGGCCTCTTCAGTTTAGGGAACAAGAAAAAGTCACAGGGGGCCAGATCTGGGGAATACGGTGGCTGCGGCATCATTAGTGTGTTGTTTTTGGCCAAAAACTCGCGCACAAGCAACGATGTGTGAGCAGGGGCGTTATTGTGGTGCAAAAGCCAATTTTTGTTCTTCCACAAATCCGGGCGTTTCTGGCGGATTGCTTCGCGCAAATTGCGCATAACTTGCAGGTAATATTCCTTATTGACCGTTCTACCCTGTGGCAAGAACTCATGATGCACCACGCCCCTGCAATCGAAGAAAACTGTCAGCAAAACTTTCACATTCGACCGAACTTGGCGCGCTTTTTTCGGTCTTGGTTCGTGCGGCAGCTTCCATTGAGATGATTGAGCTTTGGTTTCCACGTCATAACCATAAACCCACGATTCGTCACCAGTTATGACCCTCTGGAGCAAATTTGGGTCGTCGCGGACAGAGTCCAACATCTCATTAGCAATGTTCATGCGATGCTGTTTTTGGTCGCAATTGAGCAATTTTGGTACGAATTTCGCGGCGACCCGTCTCATGCCCAAATCATTGATAAAAATCGAATGGCACGAGCCAAACGATATGTTTAGGTCCTCAGCAACTTCTCTAACGGTGATTCGACGATTGGCCAATGCCATTTTCTCCACTTCATTAATTTTTTCGTCTGTTGTTGAAGTGCTCGGGCGTCCGGCACGCCCTTCGTCGTTCACATCTTCTCGGCCTTCTGAGAACATTTTGTACCACCGATAAACGTTGCTTCGGTCCAAGGTAGCTTCTCCGTATGTCACAGTCAACATTCGGAATGCATCCGCGCACTTAAATTCGTTTTTCACACAAAATTTGATACAGGTACTTTGATCCATTTTTTGAATAGGTAAAAATCGAAGACGATCCAAAACACGTGCAAGCAAAGCAGCTGTCAACAATTAAGTGAACATTCAAAATGGCCGAGCTTGTCGGCATAAGTTAGAGACATGAGTACCAACATAACGCCACAAAAAATCGAAATTCGAATATACGTAACCCGCGAAAATTCAAAAGTCGCGATACTTTTTGAACACGCCTCGTATGTGTGGTCCTTTTTCGACCCGTGAGAAACAAAGCCACCGTTTTCTAAGGGGCTAGCTGGAGGTAGTTCTGCCATCCGCGTGTCAACGCTGTGTTTGTTGAAGCTTCCAGTGACGTCTCATGGCGAGCCGTCGAGAGCAAGGCTAGGTCATCAACATAGGCAAGAGTCTCAACTTTGTCGGATAGAGAAAACCAAAGGAACTCATTATATGCTAAGCTAAAGGTCAGGGCCCAAAACGAAGCCCTGCTGCGCTTAGTCGCTCGGGAGAAGGGCGCGGTCTAATAAACACGAGCATATGATGCTGTGTGTTTGTCCAGTGTGTATAGTATGATCTGCCAATTGACAGTGTTAAAAGCATTTCGTACGCATTTCAAGTAGTATGAATAATACAAAAAAGCGCGTTCTATGACAATTTGGCATTGAACCGCTTTCATAGACAATTCAAAATAAGTTTTCCTCCTGCGAAAAGTAAGCATATTGGCCGATCTGTAGAGAAGCCAGCGCTGGCCTCCGGTTTTAGAATCTGCACGCTAAGTGAGCACGTTACCATCGTTCGGGCACGTGCCTCCTAATAATTTTCGCTGCAGTCCAGGGTGCTGGTTAGCGAAGATTCGTACGACTTCTAAGGCTACTCCGTCTGGGATTACAATTTTGCTGGGTCGAGGCGCTCGGCGGCAACCGGTTTAAGTGTACTGCCACGACGAAGGTGGGAGCGACTGATATTCCCCGTGACAAACTGATACGAAAAGCTTTACTCTACTGAGCCTACTAGGTCCCTCTAGGACTCAGCCTGAACTCGCGGCTAAGTCCTGGAGGCACAGATCCATCCCGAGCGACGAGGGTCTGAGAGCGTGACGGGTCTGAGAGCGCATCGTTTCTTTGTAGTGGCGTTCCAGCGCGAGCAATCGTTTCACCGCTGCGATGAGTGAGTGGTCTGGGTCTCCGCTGCACCGCATGCGGACAATCCACAAATTAACTCGAGTTAGCACCCGGTTGGCTATTATAGTGTTTCTGCGCGATTCTTCGATCGCCGGGATACAACACGGCTTTGCAGGGGTCTACCGGTTGCTGGACAGGCCGTCTAGAGAACATCTGTCAGCGTGGTGTCGTACAGAGATTGAGCACCGGAGGTGAGGCGGTTCCCACGTGTAATTTACCATGTAGATCTAAAACTAAAACAAATTGTTTTTCTTTAATTTGTTTTAGTTCTAGATCTACATAGTACAATTTAACCCATGTAGATCTAGAACTAAAACTTGTTTTTTCTTTAATTGTTTTAGTTCTAGAATTACATAGTACAATTTAACACCATGTAGATCTAGAACTAAAACAAATTGTTTTTCTTTAATTTGCAATCGAACGGATCGCGCTTTCTGTTTAGTTTTTAAAAATTGTTTACTGTATTTTTGGCAATTATTAGCAAACTATCCTGAAAGCAAGTTTCACTTTTCATTTGTCTAAAGCCAGATTGTCACAAGGCTATCAGCTGCATATTAGCATTATTATCACTACCACGATTTCGCCAAAACCTTGAGTTTCTTAAGAAATGGGGATTGCTGCGGGCTAACCCGGGTAGCACTCCTATCTAACTAATACATGATTACTGGCTATTGCGCCATACGCAACGTTTCATGTGTTCCACACAGACAAAACAAACAATATATATATATATATATATATATATATATATATATATATATATATATATATTGTTTGTTGAAGCACAATTGACCCTAAAATGAGCACCTAAACTCTCCTAGTTTAAACTAACGTTGGCAGACAGACAGGACAATCTTGATCCCGCGGCATTCTCACTGAGCGTCTTAAATTTTCACCAAGAGGCTCTTTCGTCAGGACCAGAGCCATTGTCTCCAATTCAATCGGCAAGAATTGGTAGTCGTTGGCGAGACCCAAACATTTTTTAAGTCTCAGCCTGTTCTGCCTGAATGGCGGAAATGCTTGGTTGAGACTTGGAAATCGACTGAGGGTTTTTTAGAATCGGTTATCGTAGCGTCTCAAAAAGGCGGGTTCCGTTGCGAATGGCACCAAAACGCCATCCGGGCGTACTTTATCTGAGTGTTCAAGGCTTAAAGGCTTAAGAATGCATAATGCACCGCAAACCAGAGAGCGGCTGCAATTGTGTTATTGACGGCCGCGGCCTGCGCTCCGAGGACAAGACGGCCCGTGCTGGCCTAAGACCCCGAATTAGTCTGCACAGGTACAGTTTGCACTTCCGCTCTAGGGTGCCCAGGTAACCCGATGGTAGGTGCCTACGGTAAGGTTCGCACATTAGCTCTATTACCTTTTCGATTACTTGTAAACAACCGCACAAGAAGAAAATTTGTTTTTGGTACTTTACTGTTTTTTGCCGGGCAAGTATCATCACTTCACTTTTCGGAGGTTCAAATCACGACCGCTTGCGATAACACAGTTTAGAACGGGGCAAACTTTCTCTTTATCTGTTTCAGCGCAAGCAAGCGATCGTCTAGATACGAGACGTTAACACTCATATGAGAGAGTTGACTAAGGGCCAACCTTCCAAGAAGGACAATGGTCTAGTGGATAGTATTGTTGAATGTTGTAGTCGAGCTGATGATTTCACCTTTGAATTATAACTTCAAATGCTCTCTATATGCCAGATCCACATACTTAAATATGTCAAGGATCGTGTCGTAACTAACTTTAAGCATGTGGCAGCATCAAAGGGTATTGAAGGCATTGCAAAAATAGCTTCGAGTGTTCGTGGCGAAGAACGCGCCGCGTTGATTGCGGCTTCGGTAAAACTAGCTGCTAAGCTGGGAGGAAAGTAAGCTAAGGTCTCACGGACATTTTATTTAAAGATATGAAGGCAGATGTATTTGTGGGTCGGGGGATGTTTTTTGCTATGCCTTAATTCTAGGACCAGAGGTAAACAAGTCTGTTCAACAAAAGATGCGAGCTACGCCAGATATGTTATCCTTCGCAAGATTCCCACGTCGACCGGTGTGCTTTTTTGTCAAATAAAGCATGAGTTTATTTGACATTATTAGAAAGGGTATCTTCTTATCATGTCAGAAACCACGTAAAAAAATATATTTTTTTTACGTGGTCTCTGGAGCAATGGCTTGTCCGGCTAAGGTTCCAATGCAAGCCCCTGATAAGGATGAAGAAAGCTAGCGTCGCAGTTAGTCTGTAAATGACTCTGAGAGAGCAGTACAGTGTCCTCGATATCGAACTACAGAAGAGGACAGAGTGGTAGCGCAAGTTAATGAGGCAATCGAGGAAACAGTCGCAATCGAGGGACGAGCAAAGGTATCTGTAGTGTCTACCACCCCCATGGATGGGCGGCGATCGTTACGAGTTCGCCCAGTTGTAGTGTCCACCACCCCCATGACCGGGCGGCGACCGTTACGAGTTCTCTCGCTGAAACAACACACGTTTTCTGCCTGGCTCGAACAAACGACTACTAACTCATTTATTCTCATGCTTCCTTATATACTCACAGATTGCCCGCGCATTTAGTGACTTCCCGCGTTTTCGCTAGTAGGGTGGCGGCATGTTCTAATTGGCGCCATGTATTTAGCTTGTTTCGGCATTGCCGCGAACCGATTCTGTCTATGCCCGCGTTGCTTAACGGACACTACTATCCTACATTCTCCCCCCTTCGCAGGCTTGTTTTGAATTCTATCCCGTCTTTACTCACGAACTCCCGTAAATGGCTTGGTGCGCGCCTAACCCGCCGTGGACGTCCTTCAGAGCGGTGCGCTGTCGTCTTCATGTTCATCATGTGGCGCAATCGGCGGCGGCTGGTCTCCGTATACTGACCCAGTCCCCGGGCACGACTGCACGAACCTGCTTCCGACTGCCGTTCTTCTCCCGTCTGCGTACTCTTTCGGTACGTCCACTCGCGCTCGCTCATCCTCATGTGCATCCTCCGCCGTCTCCAGACATTCGCCGTTGGTCCAACGATCCCAGCGTGGCCGCTCCTCCACGCCGATCGCCTGCACATTCTGCCGCGTTCGTACACTTGCGTCCGAAATGGACACACTTTCAGCATCTCACTGGTTTTGCCGGGCACATTTCAGCCCCGTACTCGTGGCTTGTCCATCCGCACGCCTGGCATCCTTCTGCTCCGTGTTCTTGCTCTGCCGCCAGTCTAATTCCGCTTCGTTTCGGCGGCCCTCGTTCACCAACTCGTGTCTTCCTGCAATATATCCTGGCCTCCGTGGCGCACCTCTCAACGTGTAACGCGGCCGTCAGGGCCTGTACGACTGTCCCGCACTCGTGGCTTTTTTATCCGCGCACCTGGCATCCACCCGCTCCGCGTTCTCGCCCTGCCGACGGCCTTGGTCCGCATCTTTCCAGCGGCCTTCTGCTTTCCTAACCTCGTTCACCTACTCGTTTCCTCCTGCGATTCATCTGGCATCCGTGACGCACTTCTCCTTGTGAAGCGCGGCCGTTCAGTTCGATCCGCAAGGCCTCTTCGGGAAGGAGCTTTTCTCTCACCTGTGGCCTTGTTGCCCCAGAATGAACTGGCTCCGAACGTCGAGCTTGCACCTCGCCACCAGTCACCGCAGTGCCGCTAGGTACTCACCGTTGTCTTCACCGGCAACGGCTGCCGAATTCGTCGTCGACAACGGCTGCTCCCTTGTGCTCCTTGAATATCTCCGTTAACTTCGTCACCATCCTGACGTAGTCGCCTCGCCGTTCTCCTCTGGCTCCGTGCCTGGTGCCATTCCCTCCACGGTGTTGTTGGCCAGTCTATGGATGGCAGAGCCGGAGGTGGGGGTGGCAGACCTGTGGCATTGTTGCACTGCCTTCTCATTCTTCCGGATCCTGTCGGCTGCGCCAGTATCGAAACGGGAGTATCCAGACTCCAGATAAGGTATATCAAGTTCACCCAGAAAAGACCAGATAGAGTATATCAAGTTCTTCGATGTAATGCCAAAGTAATACCAAGCCTGGGGGGGTGGGGAGGAATCCGGGTTTAGTGGGTTTGCGAGTCTCACACTAGTCACGCAGGCTGCTAGTGGCGCATGTGCATCATGCATTCTACTACCCACGCTACTTGATTGTGATCGACCCGGAAAGGTCTTTTGGAACTGGAACTCTAAAGGTCTAGCTTCGAGGCCAGCGTCAGTAGTAACTTTCACAGACACCCTTCGGAGACTTAGAGCCCTCATCAGACAAAGCGAAAACAAGGCAAGCTTGTGCAGGCTTACCCAGGATAAGGACGGGGACCTCATTCTTCAGCTGAAGGAGCACTGCGAATCGCGGTGAACGGACCCCACGGTCGCTTGCCTTATATTGGATGAGAAAAAGTGAAGGAGGCTTTTAGGAATGCCACGAGCCCAACTAGCGGAAAAAGAAGCAAGATATTTCTGAAAGAAAATCTAGATCTCGTCAGAGCCAGAAGTGCCACTACCGCGGCCTGGCAGCAGAACGGCTGCACGTTGTACCCGGGGTTGGACCTAGAGTCTAATATCGGATTGTGGTCTGCCGACAAATGGAGTTAGCCTACTGTACAACTCAGGTTCTGACCAGTCACGGCCAGTTTAGATCTACATAATTAAGATAAGGAAAGCTATCGATGACATCTTTGTCCGGTGTTAGTTTGGGGAGGCGGACGACGTGGAACTCACTGTCCTACACTGCTAGTTTCTTTAAGAAGCAAGGTGCATGGGCTCTGTAGCCGGATTCTGTCCGACGCCATTTTGACATTCAAGACCTGCCTTACATTTCGGAACGAATTCGTTAGCAGACAGCTCGGCCATCATTTAATTATCAAACGAGTGAGTTGTTTGGCATCTACACATTTTCATCAAACAAGCAAGTTTACTAGCATGCACGCACAGCAGCTTGTTACGAGATGCCAAACATCTCGTCGAGGTTTTCACCTATAAATAGTGATTCCAACGACCAGTTACTCCAAATGGGTAGGACTAATATAGCCGGCGAGTTTGAGAGTGAGTGAATATGTCGAAAACAAAAGTAATGCAGTTTAGCAGAGGAGAGGGCTATAATATAAATATAAATGAGCGCGCACTAGAATTTGTCAAAAAAATTCGATACTTGGGAGTAACACTGACGATCAAGCTGCTATTGTTTTACTAGGCATATTAAAGAAAGGAGGCGAGTTCTTTAGCCATGATGTTACTTCTGATAGTACCTCTGATAGCTTGGTTTTAAGCACAAAATATTTGGCTTTCTAAGGTAACATATTGCCTTAGACCCATATCCCTCAAGCTAAGATTAGACCAGCTCAAATTTCAAAAACATTGAAACTACGTTTCCTAAAGAAGCAATTGGGCTCGCAAAACCGCCTCATCTACGCTGATATTGCATATGTGCAACGAAATCGCGCTGGTAGAAGAACATTTCAATTGCCAGTTCGAGGGCGACAAACTCGAAACATAGAAACAGCACAGAGGAAGGCGGAACTTTGTGACTCAAAATTTTTTAGAGGGACTCGCTTTTTCTAGCAGCTAATCGGAAAACGACCTGCAGCAAAACAGAGCTGTACTTTACATCTAACCTAGCAAGGATACCGCTAGTATCCCCGCTTGAAGGCCAAGTGCTTCCAAGCAACGTATGTGCATATAAATACCTTGGTGAAATTCATCATAGAATTTACGCAGACATCCGTCTATGCTACCATATGAGGTGGCAGCAGCAGCAGCAGCAGCAGCTGCGACGAAAGCTGCTGTGTGTGTGGTGATGTCATCATTTTCGCCTGTTCGCGGCTTGCTAAAGGACTCTGACAAACCAGAGGGAACAGAAGTTACACAAAGCAGCAAAACCAACATACTTGCTTGCAGCTTCAATGCCAGACATGCAACCGAATAAGAGGCCATTCATTACAGCGTTTACACTTCTCTCCTTAGTTCCCACCGTCAAGTCTCGTTCATTCATTGCTTGGTAATCTGCGATAAAGGAGTCGCACTATGGGTTTTCTGCAGTTCACTCGAGTCAACCGAAACGAACGGTCCACAAATAAGGTTATGTAGCATTGGCAACTACCAGATTGCTGATCATGCGCCTCTCTATGATTGACACGGAGCAGTTTAAGAGAAATTGCTTATGCAAGATATGCCGGTATGGTGATAAGAAAGAGGAGATGCGTATGATTAGAGAGCAGAGTAGGGTAGAATAAAAGCATGTAAAGCATAACAAAGGAGCAGTTGCTGCAGCACTTAACTGCCCCTCTACTCGATGCAAACACCCCCGCACACCCAGTTATTGACACCTTCAGAGACACTTTTAATTGCCTGGCTTTTTTCTTACTCATTGCGTCAGATGTCGCGTCACGCATCTATTGCCTCTATTCGCACAAAACCATTGGACAGTGGAATCTTAGTTCACCTAATATAGGACCATTTTGGCAATTTTGTTGGAGTGGCAGAAAAAAAAACAATACGGTGCAAGTAGACGTGTATCTTGCAAGGGAGCTGTGGGATGGAATGGCGTGCACTAGTTGGCACGTGTATAAAAGGTAGATTGAGCATGGCTAGCAATATTTGGTGTATTTGACCCAAGGATTTTTATTGCGTTCAAAACGAAATGTAGGGCGAGAATCCCATATCGCAGTTGTGCATCGCCATAGCACGCCTTTTCAGTTGTCATCGTTGCCAGTAGATTGCGTTTCCTTATGTTGTACCGGGCAAATCAAGGCTTAAGAAACACATCGATGAGTTTTAATCTTTCTATTATAAGACAGAATTTGCACCCCAGTATATATGCACACACACACACACACACACATATGCATATCAAGTTTAAGTTTCACGAATATTTATCTATATATATATATTTTTTTTTTACACAACGCTAATCATTGCGGTAGAGTATTGATACATAATCGAAGACGGCGAATTTCGCTTGCGTCGGTTGAAAGGGCAATTTTCCTGATTTTTGTTTTCTGTTTGTTTGTCTCAATGCGGCACCACGCAGACGAGAGAAGCGGCACAAACATCTAGCAACGCCCATATCTGCCGAATGATAACAACTCGTGAGAAAAGATTCGGTCAGGGCCGATGAACACAACGTGACGGCGGATCGACAAGATCCAGAAGCGATTATCGGCGAAGGACCGGAGCGACAGGGACGGCGTGCGGGCAGCGTGGCGTCGATCTGGAAGACGAGGTGGTGTTGATTGAGGCGTTCACGATGGATGCGGTGGACCGTTACTGGCCACTGGTCACCGTACGCCGTTGGATGTCATTTGGGAAGTGATCCGGATCAAACTATGCACGAGAATTGGCCGCGACCCGACTTGTAGCTAACAGCCCATCAGCATTGTCACCAACCGCTCCTGTGCTTGGTGACAGTGGGGCGGGGGGGGGGAGGGGCGTATGTTTGACGCTCTGCCTGCTTTGTCGCTGATACATACGGTAGTGAGCAAATACTACTGTGTGTATCAGCGGTACACACGGTCCGGCCCGGGTTTCATATGCAGCGCACTTCCCCCGTACATCTTAAAAATCTACAAAACACGAACCTTCCCGCGAGCGACACTAGGGCTCGATTATGGACGACAGGATATCGATGAGCGGCTCTATTGGCTCGCGGTACCGTTGCCGTTAGCCGATGATGCGGCAGGCAGTAAATAGTGCGATAGTCACGATGCCCTTGACGAGTAAGCTGAAGTCATAGAGCCGAAGGTTGACGCGATATAAAGGAAGCCAAGGCTGATACTGCGTATTTGGGGTCGATATATCTCTCGTTTACGTCGTGGACGGCCATTACGATATTCGCTACCTGGGCGCACATTTTTGTCACTGTGCCGACCTGAAAATGCGAATCGCTGCATGGTCTAACGTTGTGCGATTGATGAACACAGCGTATACACAACAACGACAACAACAACACCAATACACTGCATGAGAGAACAACACGGTCGTAAGGAAAACAAACTATTTCAACACATAACTATTAAACATACCGGCAGACGGCAGATAAAGCTGCACAAACAACAACAGCATCAGCAGCAGAAAAAACATTGCAAATGTTGATACATCATACAATGACGTCGATACAGCAACCGTACACAAGCACACCTCATTAAAGCATTCAATCAATCAGGTTTACTAACGTGCCCAACAAGTTGGCAATCTGTCACCTTTCATTCAAAATATACATAATATACTTATATATATATATATATATATATATATATATATATATATATATATATATAACATTCAACTCGTCGAGAAGCACGAATGAAACCGTGCGTGTTTTGAACCACGTCTTTTTGCCCGTTTTAGCATCTACAGATTACTTACTGTTTCCAAAATTATTTGTATCCAAACCGATTGCTTCGACGCTCGTATCGAATACAATATGCCAAGAGACTTCCAGTAGACCATAATGGTCTGCACAGCCGTGCGAAGAAGTGTAAAATTTTAGTAGGAATACACGTTAAACGTGTAAAGGATAAATTGTTTTTGCCGTTGAGTATTTAATCGTGCCAAACCTAAATTGTAGGAAGGGTATATATATATTTATATAAGCAAATATTGTGATGATTTATTAATCATTTACAATACGTTTGCACACTCGGCAGTGCTCGCTTATATATAAACACTTAAAAGTTTCCATCTAACGTCGTACTGCTTCAGATTTGACTTCTTTACTTTGTGCTGGGACCTCCGTGATTAAAAAGGCGGACAGCCCCGGGAGGAAGCCTTACCACTGCACTTCCGCAGGGTTAAGACCTGCCGCTCTCCCAAACTGGGAAACATGAGGCATCTCATTTTGGCAACAACGAGCTATGTTCATGGCGCCGTTTATCTAAACTATGGTATCTAGCAATCGTGCTAATGCCTGTGCTCAAGGGGCAATATTGATTTGTGCGTGCATTAGTTAGTATTCAGCGATGCTTGCACGCGTACCATCAGGCATGAATGATTGCGAGAAAGGTTGTGTATTTCGAATAAGCCCACAAATCTAATGCTTTCATAAAGGGTTACTGCCCACAGCCTGGGGCTGTAATAGATCACGAGACTCGGAGGACTGTCCGTTCCCAAAAGTCCGTTCACTAGAACCTACACAAATACGTAAAAATCAACCCACGTAAGACACCTAATTATTTAAACATGTGTCACTCACATTAAGCCCATGCGTTTGAAACGTAAGGCTACATGCTGAATTGTAGACATGGCGAGAAAAAGACCTTCGAAAAAGATATCTCTCGCGCTCTCACATGTTTGACCGTTGTGCCTTCGTTTGTTTTCCGACAACCATAAAGTCGTGGTTTTGGCATTTTAAAATGCGTCGTATTGTTTATACGACGCATTCTTAGAACGCTATAGTAGCCATCTGAAATTACAATCAATAATGTCGACATAACGTGGAATGCAGGTGTATTACATCCTCTCAAGAAACGAATTAGTTTGCTTTGTTGTATATTTTCGTTTATCGCAGAACTAATGCTGGTTCTATCTCTGGATGACTGCTGATTCAGCTGAGTTCGTTATACACAACAATCGGTTGGATTAACTGCGAGTGCTGACTGTAGTATGCTGTTAGACCTAACTGGCTAACGGATCTCTAAAACAACCACTTATAATAACATTTACTTGTTCTCTCTAGCCGAATAAACACGCAATTCTTTCCTGGATTCGACTACTACGTTTTCGGCTGACTATGTAGCAAAATGATGTAAACGAGTGTTTAATACTGCTCGGCCCTGTTTAGTTATCGTAGAGCTGTTCTCAAGAATGACCTGACGTTATAAGTTAATAAAATTGCACGATTGTGATGGAACGCATTACTTTATTGAAAAACAAGTCTCATGGAGCGACTAAAAGCTGGCCTCTTCTGGTTTGCCCTCGCATCATGGGGATTCTACTATAGGTGACGCGCTTTTTAATTTAAATTTTCTTAGAATGATTGACGGGCATTTGTTTGAGCAAGATTTAGAGTTAAATAAATATATTCCTGTGTTTCTACAGGCTTGTGTGTACACGAGTGACTTGACGGAACAAGAACACAAACATAATGGTTGACTAGATGCGCTCCAATCCGATACAGCCATCGGAAAATTTGAGTTACTCTGCAACCACGGACGTCAGATCTACCAATTTGGTACAAAATTATTAATTTAAGATGAACATTCGTCTGAACGTGTTGGGTGTGCACGAAAATTTCGAGAACCTGGGCGTCCAAATTCGAACACGCAAATGTAGAGTAATCTAATATTATAAACTTTTCTTTATATCACGTTGGTTAGTGTTGTAGCTAAGACCAAGTACAATTCAGGCAATGTTGAATTTTCTCTCGACTGCGCCGGTATGCTTGATTTTTCAATTGATTTCTCTCACAATCGTGCATTTTATAAACTAATCTCGTTAGAGCCACCCAGATTTCACGACGCAAAAAAAACTCAGTCCTATACGAAGCATTTCCTCCCGCTCCTTCTATTGGCAAACATGATTTTCTCACTTAATTTGATCATACCACCGAGTTTGGCCCTATCTTCCACGGACACCCTTTATATATATATACGGTAGGAGGCAGGGAATGACCGGAAACTCGGCTAATCATATTTGCGTGTTCAAGGCGTGTGTTCTAAAGCGACCTTTTTCTTATATTTGCAGATTTATGTACAAAAGAAAATATAAAACTATATGTAATCGAATAATAATAGCGGTGCTCTACCCAGACACTTAGTGTGCCGCATTCCGCGGCCCACAGCTTCGTGGTAGCGTGGGAAAGCCCATCCCACGTAACGAGAGAGTAACAGATATAGTATCAATTCATATTACAATATTGCGTAAGTAAACGTGTTAATTTTCAGTAATATAGTAAGTCTTAGGTGTCCTTAAACGTAAGGTCACAGGAATACTCACGTACTATATCCGATCAAGGGGGCAGTTTCGAAACTCAACATAAACTTAGTAGCGGCGGTGGCTTAGGCGGCTAAAACACGGTTTGAAACAGGGCGTTGCCATGGCAACCTGAATTAGCAAAACAATAGCAAGTTCGAGCTCCGGCCTTGCTGGCTTTATTAATTAGACATGGTTGTCGTTGCCCTGTTGCTACATACCTTTGCTGGAGAAAGCGTATATAATTCTAGTATCGACAGCGCAATGACGATAGATGCTTTTACACGACACCGTGCCACTGGCAGTTTAGCCTATCACGAGCGTCTAAAATGTGGATGTCAGAGCGTTAAAAAAAAATTGCAGACATTTTCAATCGTGATTGAGGTACGAGAAAATAAGTTGTAGCAAAGTCGAGCTAGTCCAGCTCAGCATATCCGCCTTCATCGTTTCCTTTGCATTGGTGTACCCGTTAACGAACACACAGCATTCAGAGAGCCAGTCAAACATTGTCCAAAATATTTACAGCTGTTTGTTTCCATCAATCAATGAAACAGTTACGCAAATCCCGTTACACAAATTACCATGCTTCTGACTTAATATTTTAGGACGCGTGGTGGGCAAAAATAGTCGTGACTTAGTAAAACATAACGTGGATTTGAAACAAGTCGACATTAAACTTCGAGAACTTCAATGTTGGGTAATGTCTGTATCGTAATTATTATTGGAAACGGATGCTTTGCTGAAAAAGAGCTGCAAATGTACAGAACAACATCAGTGCTAAAATGCGCTATTTTAGTAATGATAATAATATTAATAATAATAAGAATATTAATAATAATAATAATAATAATAATATTATAATAATAATAATATTAATAATAATGGTAATAATAATAATAATAATAATAATAATAATAATAATAATAATAATAATAATAATAATAATAATAATAATAATAATAATAATAATCCGTGCCGATTAGACGACAGAGCACTTGGCACCAAGTGGACTACCTAAAATAAAGTCTGCGACACGTTCGAGAACCAAAACAGGATATGTACGGCTTATTGTCTGCAAGTAACAAGTTGCCTCTAAACCGCCTTTCGGCAGATCTCAGAGATTTTCAACGCAACTACCTTAAGTTTGAAGTCCAAATTTCGTAGGAGAAGTGCATAATATATATATATATATATATATATATATATATATATATATATATATATAACAGTGCAGTAGCCTTACTGCATGAGTGAGTCCGCACAAAATACACGCGCGTCGGGTTGGCGCCGCGATTGTTTAGTCTCGTTCGAGCCGACCTATGTAGTAGTGCCTGCTCTATGTAGATGGTCGTGAGAGCTTTGGTGCCCAATTCATAGAATACGGAAATAAGTGATCCTTTCCTCCGCGGACAGTGCGCGTGCCTATAGCAAAAAAAAGAGATGTTAGCCTTTTATTTTCTCCAGTTGACTTACTCTGGATTTCTCACAGTTGTCGCCACGACACTCTTGCATCTTATCATGAGCAGTTTTTCTCATATATTTTGACGCCATCATGAATATTGAAAAATGATCAAATTCAGCCGATTCAGCATTCACACTGACGTCTGCCGGCCTAAGCAGGTAGGCTACCCGATTTTGTGTTTTTTAACTTTAAATGCACATACAAAAGCCAAGATACTGGAATGTAGCCATTTACATGAAAAATTGATTAATACGTTGAGCGCATTTATATATATATATATATATATATATATATATATATATATATATATATATATATATATATATATATATATATATAGCTTTGACCTACTGGGCTCTGGTATGAAGCCAACGAATAAGACTATCATTATCAAAGGCGTGGTGGCAACGCCGTTTTCGGATCCATTGCAAACCATCGAATGTGACGACGAATTTCGCAACGCATACTCCCCGTCGCAGTCTCGCAGGAGTGGAATTTGCTGCATGTATAAAATCCAAGGATAACACTATTAGCGGCGATAATACCATAATACCACCAACAACGACGTCAACAACAATAACCGACGATCTGACACAAGCGGAAGCATATCGCGTGGCGGTGGCCACCAAAACAAATAGAAATATCGAACAAAAGAAAGGCGTTTTGCCGTCGGGTGTTGCAGCGTGCGGTGACTTGTCGTCGTCCCGACAAGGACGCGTCTCAAAGATGACAAGAAATGACAGCGAACACAGAGGCGCAAACAGTGGCAAGAGCAAAACTAACAATAAAATGACAGGCCAACTAACTAACAGCAGCATAAACAACTACACACAACGATAGTGACAATCTTAGCAGGAACAGCGGCAGCATCGCTCCGGCAACTATAACGACAAGGCAAACAACAACAAAAACAACAACAACAACAACAGCAACAACAGCAATAACAACAACAGCAACAACAGCAATAACAACAGCAACAACAACAATAAGAACAAAAACAACAGCAACAACAACAACAACACTTGGCCTTTTGTAGTCCACTAACTCGGCTGACCAATGATGTATTTGTTGCTGTTGTTTCAGGTTGATGCTGCACTTTTGCTGTCGATGCTTGTGTTGTTGTTGTTGAGGTTGTTGTTGTTATTGTTGTTGTTAAACAACCAGTCGACAGGTAATCTCTTTGACGATGATCCAAAATCAAACTGTCGTTCTCGTGTCTTCGTCGTTATCATTGTTCTGATTGTTGTTAACGGCTTACTCATGCGCATAACACACTACTCTATAACGATGCTGATCCATTGTTGGCTGGCCTATGTCTCTTACGCGTGGTTTTCTACGAGGTCTCCTTCGACGAGTACGTCTGATAGAATAATAATAATGATAATAACTCTTAACTAACTACTGCTAATTCGCCAACTATTGGAAGAGACTAAAATGGGCAGCTGGTTTATCAGTCACAAGTGGCGAAAAATATGAATGATGTATCGATGCACACCTCTAAGAACAGAACATATGTTATGCGACAAAATGTTAAGCCAAAAATACAATACAATACAAATTTCTCCTTTATTTAAAAAAGGGGTTGAACAAGGGAAATGAATTGCTCGCATTCGCGGACAAGGCGAGCTGTTCGCCAAACAAATGAGTGGTTAACGACTGCCACATTGGCTATCTCGTGCGGTTGAATGGAACCGCGACTCCGTAGGCTGTTTGATCGCACGTGGTAAAACTTATTAATCTGATCATTGCATATAAGATATTTAAAAACGCGGTAGTCAACACGACGCTGGTACTCCGCGACACTTGGGAGTACGACTCTGTCACGCGTCAAGTTGCACCTTCTTGAGACTCTCTTTAAAAACTTTTCCTGAATGCGCTGCAGCAAACATATATCCTTGTCGTAAAAAGGCGTCCACACGTGAGCACGGTTTGACCATTTTGGCACTACTAGGGCTTCATAAAGACGCAGGTATTTGGAGGCATCTTGCGATGAGAATACTCTTAGTATAAGATTACTTAGTCGAGAAGCAGCTTTTGCTGAATCGGCAATGTGCGCCTGAAACTTCATATGTCTATCGAACGTAACTCCTAGGTCCTTGTAGGATGTTACCTCAGGTATAGGGAAATCTTTTAGCTGGTACTTGAAGTTGTCAGGAGCTGTCTTCAGGACCGCGCACTTTGGAACTGAAATTACCATATCATTTAGCTCACACCAGGTGGCAATACTATTAATGGCTGCTTGAATATTTAGGCGGTCCTCGTTTTCTCTAATCTGGGCATATATTTTTAAATCATCTGCATACATTTTGTATGTTATGTTCAGGTTGCGAAGACGTACTCCCAAGTCCTGAGCAAAGATTATATACATAAGAGGGCCTAGGCAGGAGCCTTGAGGAACCCCAGAAGGGCATGGGGAGCGCTTCGAGACCGAGTCACTGACTTTTACGGCGAAGGAACGTTCTGTCAGATAAGAGTGACACCAAGCCAGGATTCGAGGGCCAATTCCTAGCGCCGCCATTTTAGATAAGAGAATCTTATTATTTACCCTGTCGAATGCTTGCGAGAAGTCAAAGTAGACCGTATGTATGGGGATGGCCCTGTTACGCGCAATAGCCCAATCGTGGCAAACCTCGTGAAGCTGAGTTCCAGTAGAGCGCCCCTTTCTAAACCCATGCTGATGAGGGTCCAAGAGTTCATAGGCGTCGGGGTAGTCGGGCGGTAGTCTTTGTTTCACGCAGTTTCGTGTAGATAAGCTCAGGCGTGAATACGACGTCATTGAGGCAGGAATCTGTTGGCTTAGTCGCTACAAAGCTTGAGTCGCCAGGCTGTTTGTATACAGTTTCGAAATGACGTCTCAAAACTTCTGATTTATCAGCATCTTCCACAGTTATGTGGCCGTCACAGGTAAGGGGAGCTACCCCTACCTGGAGATTTAGACGCTTCTTGGCGTAGCGAAAGAAACGCTTAGCGTCATTAGGATCCAGCTGGTCTTCTTCTATACGGCGTAAGCGAGATGATGCGCGACCTAGTTTGCGGGACAGTCGTATGTGCAAATCTTCAGAGAGTCCAGACAAATCACGGCTTAGACGAGCGGAAAGTCGAGCAATATACTCATCGATAGGGGATGATTAGGCACGATGTAGCGGCGAAAAACGATCAAGAAGATCCAAAGATATATTCACAAAGGTTTCATATTGTTTGTTGGCGGAAGAACACGTAGAGAGAACTTGGCGCCAATCAATGGACATCAAATACGCGCCAATTGCGTCGTAGTTGGCCTTCAAGTAGTTAACTCTTGGTTGCAAGGGCATGAACGGCGTGTCTGAGACCAGTTCAAAATAAACAGCTATGTGATCAGACTTTACAGGCGAAGGGCGGACATCAATGTTAGCCACTAGATCCTCGTTATCAGTGAGGATGAAATCCAAAACATTGCCACTTCTTGGACGAGTTGGGCAGGTGATAAGCTGAGTAAGTCCAGATTCAATGCAGAACATGCGGTCCTTTGCTGACCATCAAGAACGCCTCCATATACTAAAAGCACAACAAGAACCCCACCTCATTATACGACAGCCTCACAACTTTACGAGCTGTCCAATCCCATCTGAAAAACTCTTGGGCCACTTTCAAGCAGCTTTCACCCACGCGGATACGGTACCTCTCGAGATTCCTTATTTCGTACGAGCTCGAAACTCCCAAGAGATTTTTCTCTGAGGCTCTTGATGAACCGTTTAGTCTAGACGAAGTCAATGTTGTCCTTGCTCGTATACGAAATAACAAGGCATTCGGGCCAGATCTTGTAAGGAATGAACACCTTCGGCAGGGACATCTCCTCGTGCCTATATGGCAGTCCCTTTTTAACAGATGTCTCTCTGAGGGCGCTCTGCCAGCCAAGTGGTATGAATGCCTTCTTAAAGTAATTCCAAAAGGAAAAGGAGATCCTTCGGACCCTGCTGCGTGGCGGCCGATATCAAAAAGAAGTTGTGTCTACAAACTACTCTCAAGCATACTGACAAGACGTCTCACGGATTTTCTGACAGCACTGGGGTTTCTTCCAGACGAGCAGCATGGCTTCAGGACCGGGCGTTCCACTATCTCAGCCTGCGAAGTACTTCTCGAGCAGATCACAATCTCATTAAACCGGAAAAAACTCCCGTTGTTTGCTGTTTTTATTGATTTAAAATCTGCCTTCGACATCGCACCCCGTAACATTGTCTTAAAGAAGTTGGGACAGGCCGGAGTCGGACCGCGAATGCTCACTCTACTCTGCGCACTTCTGAGGGCTAACCAAATTATCCTCGATGATGGTGTGTGCGAGCATAACACGTTTGATCAGACGACTGGGTATCCGCAAGGCGACAATCTCAGCCCATTGCTATTTATAACGTTACTCAGTGATCTGCCACGCATCATGAAAGAGCGGCACTCAACGGTCATGACCCTGCTCTACGCAGATGATCTGGTAATATTCAGCAGAATCCGTACTGACCTGCAGGCTGCTCTTTGCACAGTGGATGAATATTTCTCGCAGAATGGCCTCATAGTAAACGTGTCAAAAACCAAGGCTGTTAAGTTTCGGCGTGGCGGGCAACGATCCCGCGCAGATAAACTACGATTTCACGGTGAGCAAGTGCAGTTTGTAGAGACCTTTTGCTATCTCGGGGTAATTTTCTCGTCTCGAGGTACAACTTTTTCACAGCATGTAACTGAGCGTTGTATAAAAACACTTACAATGTACCTAACCAAGGTGATAATAAACATCATAATAGTATAAAAACACTTATCGCGGCAGCGGGTATCAGAAACCCAACACAGTTGTCCGTCCAGACGGCCATGACATTATTTACGCTCAAAGTGGCATCCGTAGCTGCTTACGGAATTCAAGTGACATGGAAACATCTTAGCACTTCGCAGTTATGGTAGTTGGATAGGGTGAAGCCAGCCTTCTTGAAGCGAGTACTTGGCCTTCCGTCAAATTCGCGCAACAGATTAGTGTACATGCTCGCGGGTTCAGTATCATTTATTGATGAACTCGTAGACCGCTTTAATTTGCCGCAGACAGTCGCTCTGGAAACGTTTTGGCATGAGTATTCTCAAAAAGTGTCTCTAACTCCCAGAGAGTTTTATCTATCACCAGCTATGACTAACCAGGCCTGGAAGGACGCTCTCCGGCCATGTCGTCACCTCACTACTCGCTACAGTGTTCACGGATTTCATCATCTACTATGCCGGTCTGCTGGGTTTCATGAACCCAAGGAGGACTGCAGATGCCGTCGTTGTGGCGCCCCATGTCCCCTCTACCACCTACCTGATTGTACGGAATCCGTGTCGCTTTCTCAGCTTGAGCGAGAATGCTCATAACTCATTTTACCATGTTTGTTATATATACCATGTTCGTATTTACATACCCAAACAGGGTGCATTTTAAATAAATAAAAGAATGCAGAACGCCGTAAACAAATGCTCCTTGCTATCGGGTGGTCCAGTTAGGGTCAACGGTTTCCAGTCGATAGACGGAAGGTTCGTATCCCCTAGCAGAAGCACGGGGTAATCGATCTGGACAACTTCTTCTGGAACTTCACAGAGTGATGCCATGCGCTGCCCAAGATCAATTGTCGATCCAGTTGGGGAAAAATACGCACAGATTACCCGGTGACGCGATGCTGAGTTACACAACGTCCACAGCAATGATCTCGGCAGATGACTGAGGCATGTTAACCTCGCAAGAGGTTAGCTCAAGGTTTACAAGAATGCAAACGCCGCCCCCGATTCGTCCAACTCGATCTTTCCGAAAAACCGAGTAGCGACCACCAAAAGAAAGTTCGGCCCACGTCTCAATAATACAGATGATATCAACGTGGTGGAGCGCAGTGTACAAACTTAAGGAATCGCAAGCGCCTATCTTAGTAAGGGATGCGGCATTAAAAAGTAGGTACTTGATGGGCTTGTTTGGGGTTGGATACGTAGTGTGAGAGTTTGTCCGGTCGAGGTCCGAGTTAACGTGGGGCTGAGTAGGCGCCAGTCAGGGCGCACTTGGGAACTCATCAACTATTTCAATTTTCCCCCCTTGATCTCTAAAGTCCATTACTGTTGTTTTATGAGTCCATGCCGCATCACAAAATAGCTCGGGATAGTCAATCTGTCACACAGTTATTATGAATGACGCAGGAGTAGTGAATCTAGGCTAAACGTTACGTATCTTGAGAGGGCTGATAGAATGCGCTTTTAGATGTTATTTTTACTTTTTAGAGCACACGTAAGATGGCGCTGCCTAATTTAGCGAATTCAGTTTGACATACGCCAGGTAAATATTTTGTTAGTTTCAATATTTGTGCCCGCAACAGATTTGATAGTCACGAAAAGGCAATTTCGTAGATCGGTCCATCTGGCGTTACAGAACTGGTGCAAAGATGCGCCTGGTCTTATCATAGATATAGCAATCCTCCGTTGTTTTAACGCGTCTCGATATTTTTATGTATTTTCTTTATTTAATTTACCATCCTTAAGGAAGCGCTGTAGCTTACTAGACGATGACGTACTTTTGATTCCCAGAGAGTCCTATAACTACCAACTCCTAAGAGCGTATCTATTCGTTTTAAGAGCTGCTACGTTGGTGAAAGATACTACGTAAAGATAGATGACTTTTTACGAATGTGCTATTGTTGATTGACGCGGATGATGATGAGGATAATAATAATAATAATAATAATAATATTACTTTCGTCGTAGTTGATATTGCTATTGTTACATTTCATGTAAATATTATTATTTTTTACTATCAGTCTTGATACTAATTACAGTCACTCTTTCACTGCTAAGCGTGCGTGATACCACTACACTAAAAAAATCCTCTAAAAAAAAAAAAAAAAAAAATCACTCTTTCACGACACAGACGAGCTTGGTTCTGCAAATATAGATTCCGTTGTTGTTATTGTTGCTGTCGTGGCTGTTTGTTGCAGTATTATTTGGTACTTGTTGACAGATAGACAGAGAGAAAGAGAGAGAGAGAGAGAGAGAGAGAACGAAAGATATACTAATTCATTATACCAGTAGTAGATGTAGTACTAATAATATTAGTCCGTAGAAGTTAGCCACTATTCGCCATCACGCTTATCGGGTAGGGTAGCTTTCGGGTAGCTTAGACATAATCCAAATAATAATGGTCCAATTGCACCCACAGTAGCGGCGCAACACGCCATTCATAGCGGCTGAATACTAATCTATATACAGCTGTTGTTATTGATATTGTTGTGGTTGTTATTGCTGATGTCGACGTCGTTGTTGTTGTTCTTGTTGGTGTTGTTGTTGATGATGATGATGTTGTTGTTGTTGTTGTTGTTGACGATGATGATGATTATGATGATTATGTTGTTGATGATGATGATGATGATGATGATGATGATGATGATGTTGTTGTTGTTGTTGTTGTTGTTGTTGTTGTTGTTGTTGTTGTTGTTGTTGTTGTTGTTGTTGTTGTTGTTGTTGTTGTTGTTGTTGTTGTTGTTGTTGTTGTTGTTGTTGTTGTTGTTGTTGTTGTTGTTGTTGTTGTTGTTGTTGTTGTTGTTGTTGTTGTTGTTGTTGTTGTTGTTGTTGTTGTTGTTGTTGTTGTTGTTGACGATGATGATGATTATGTTGTTGTTGTTGTTGTTGTTGTTGTTGACGATGATGATGATTATGTTGTTGTTGCTGCTGCTGCTGCAATCGGCGATGATGTCGAAGATCCATTATTACTGTTGTGGTGCCGGTGTCTCTTGCAGGAGCTGCTGCTTATTCTGCTTGCTGCGGATTTACCTATTGTCGTCGTCGTCGTTGTTTGCATTTGCTGCCGTTGTATCCGTCTCCCCATTGTTGTGGTTGCTGTAGTTGTCATTGCATTGCAATAACTGATACTGTCGTGTTTGGCTACTGCCATTCTTATAATTGGCTGCTTTTTGTTATTTTATTATTATTATTACTATTATTATTAAGCAGTACTGTTCTTTTGTCGTCCTGAGAGGCGTAGGATTCGTATGATAGTGGTAGTAGTAATACGAAGAAGTAGCGGTTATGGCAGCGGCAGCAGCAGCTGCCATTAATGGTCCCACCACTACCACGTTCCTGTAAAACAGGAACGAAAGAGAAAAAATGCAATAGCGGGAGAGCAAAGGCGTGTGAGGGTTTATGTCTACTATCATTGTCATCATTCACCACGCGATCATAGAAACAGGCTTTGAACGGCTATTCAACGTAACGTTGCGACGGGGTTGGTCTGCTAGGCGGTGAACGCAAAAAGAATAAAATATATACAGATATACATGTACATATGTTTTTGAACAAAGTACCCAGGCGGAAGAGCAACAGCCAATGACAAACGAATATCAAATAAGTTAATAAGTAAATAGTGCTCAATTTCAAATAAAAGCTACGGTCGCCGAGTGGGCGTAGTCGCTAATGCCGTGTAGTCCCCGTAACACAGAGCTGTCATACTTTATTACAATGTGGTAAAATGTGGATTTCGCATCGAACGAATCGCTCATAATGGTAGAGCGATCGAGACGCGGCAGCGCCGATGACCCTATTGATATTGTGTATGGACGGAGATGTTTGCGTGTTTTTTACGTCCTTTCACGTTGTTCCACGACGTACCATGGATGCGTAATAGGTCAAAAAAGCAGGAGGTGTTTAGAGTTGTCACGCAAAACAGGACAAAGCAGCCCCTGTTTACCGCCACATCTCTACGTCATTCAACTGCAGCATTTCAATGATTAATGAACACTATATACTCTAACGACACGTTGTTACTATCACACAAAAAGAAATTGCTTTGTCTTCTGTTTATTATGTATTCTTCACGCCACATACGTTGTTAGCTAGTTGCAGTCGTACTTACTCTTGGTTGAATACTCTTTAGGGATCATTCTTATTCAAGGACTAACTTGCAACAGAAATCCTACTTAGTCGAGTTTTAATGCAAATTAGCACAAACATACCTTTAAGATGGTTTAATGAGGCTATTGCTTAAGATGGCGACACCCAGCAGCGCACAATACTTCTTATGCAGTCCCGCAATAAAGAGCTCGTGTGAGTGAATCCAATACTTGTCTTTTGTGATGAGCGCTGTCCATCTGTTATGCGTATTATCGAGCATCGAGGGAGGCGTTGCAACGCTCTCTCAGTGCCCTGGATGTCCACCGCTCGAGGATGCACCCAGTTCTAGTGACATTTGCACTGTTTTGCTGCGCGTGAATCAGCTTACCGCAGGACTAGCGAAGACCCTCTTCGTTTCACCGAAAGAAGTGAGCCACAGCCGCAGCGCCACTAGCAATGGCAGCGACATACGAGTGAAGTCGCGACCTCGACTGGCCAGCACTCCCGCCACCCTCCACAAGCCGTCACCACACAAAGCGGAAGTTCGGCAAGAGCCCGGGATAGCATGGCAAAGCCCAGGGGCCAAGACAGGACGTCCTTTTGAGTAGGGAACACGTGGTGCATTCGCGTGCGCCTCGCGACCGGAGAAGACACATAGGCGCCATTGACGGAGAGGGCTACGGGCTGATAGAACTTATAGCTGATAGAGCAGATGCCTGCTCCATGCAGATAAGCGTGACCAATTCACGTACAAGTGCAGAAGAAGCACTATCGTCCTTCTGTTTTATACGCTGCAGCATTCGATGGAATTTTAAGGATGCGAGGTCTTTAGCATTCCGACTCTGATGTACCAGCCAGTGCTGGCGTTTCTACTTGGGCCCGGCTATGGCCGTGATGCCGGCCACCAGTCACCAGGCTTACCATCACGGCACTTTAATGCGCGTGTTTTTGACACGAGTTAAAGGCGCGTACAGTGGGAGGCGATATTGAACAGAGCAACAGTACTCACGAGAAAGCCGTTTAAGCTGCAAAGGTTAACTAAAAAGGCGGAGGAGGTCAAGCCCTGCTTTCTACCCCCCGGAGAGTTTTGGAGCGCCTGCGACAAGCTTGGGCCCTATACCTAGATGCCTAGACATTTACTGGGCGTAGGTTCGTCTATGGACAGCATAAAGCAGCGTCCTACAAGAAGCTACTCATAAATCGTAAGCGCCTGTATAAAGAGGTGGAGGAGGCTTGAGAAAGCGAAGGCTGCGCCCTACGTGTATCTGAATCGCGGCCGACAAAACGCATGAACAGCACGACGAAGCAGCCTGTTCGTCAGCACCTGACTGCTTTGGTGCTGGATAAGCATGCTCCGACTTCAAATCTCTTGATAAAGCAACCGCTCGGGTACCGGGCAGAGTCGGCAGATGCATTGACTGGCCATTCTTGCTGTCTGATCGCATACCCCAAGCCTGGCACAATGCGAGGCTTATGCGTTTCCAAGGGAAAAATCGGTGATGATGTGGACGATCCAAATCTATATCGGGGTATTTATCGGGACAAACAATTAAAAGATCTTCGAGTCAGTATAAATCTTTGTAAACCAGCGGTAGTCGGAGCAGCCAAAAAAATCAGTTCAGCTACCTTGCGTTCGCCTTTACGTGCATACTTAGCATTTTCTGTAGCGGCCAACTGCTGAAGTTTGTCAGCTCCTTTATATTTGTATATATAGAGGGTCTACTACCTGGGAATAACCTTTCAACAGCACATCGCAGACATGTGCCGGTCAGTAAATGCACTCGTGTACAAGAAGGTGAGAGCTGTTCAAAGGCTGCCCCTGGGTATTACGTTGCGACTATTTAAGATTAAAAATATACCAATAGATCGTTAATGGTTATAACAAAAAATGCATATTGCAATAATTTTTTGGCTAAGCACGTTGTAAATGCAAATTACCTGCAAAGTAAGTGTAATATATATATATATATATATATATACAGGTAGTTCAACAAGTTCTTAAAATGAGCTTTTCAGAATTCGAATTTTGGCGCGCTTTCACCGCTATTGGAAACGGCAACTTTTCGACTGCTAGCAGTCAAAATATTATGGTGATTGGCCGTTGCGATTTTGTTTGATCGCTTTTCCCGTGCAACGTATCGGCGTGATTTTGAAAAATGGAGAACAACTAATTTCGAGTGGTTATCAAGCATTTTTATTTTAAAGGTTGGAATGCGACCCAAAGGAAACTGAATTAAACGAGATGTACGGTGACTCTGCGCCATGTTTTGCCACTGTTTCCAACTGGATTAATGAGTTAAAAAGAGGACGCAGGAGCACCGAGGATGAACTACGTTCAGGACGCCCAAAAACGGCAACTGATGAGGAAAACGTGGAAAAAGTGCGGAAAATCGTTGCCGCAGATAAGCGAGTGAACATTAGGGAGATAGCGGAGGCCTTGGGTATCAGTTTGGGTAGTGTGCATTTCACCCTGCACGAGAACTTGAAGATGAAAAAGCTCAGAGCAAAATGGGTGCCGCATTTGCTCAACCAAGGCCAAAAAGACGCGCGTGTTTACGCTTCACAGCGAAATTTGGCCAAGATGTCGAAAAATCCGTCGGATTTTTGGCGCAGATTCGTGACCGTCGATGAAAGCTGGGTCCATCACTACACTCCCGAGACCCAAGAAGCATCTCGTCAATGGTGTGCACCTGGTGAAGGACCTCCGAAGAGGGTGCGGACAACGGCATCGGCCGGAAAGATGATGGCTACGGTTTTTTGGGACCAACGTGGAATAATTCTGGTCGACTACATTGAGAGCGGTAAAACGATCACGGGAGATTATTATGCAAGACTGTTGGACTGCCTGAAGCAAGAACTCATCGTGAAACGGCCCGCTTTGCAGAAGAAGGTTGTCCTGTTTCACCAGGACAATGCTCCTGCACACAAGTCGCGGCACGCATCGGCAAAATTGGCCCAACTGAGGTTCGAACTTATTGAACAACCTTCCTATTCTCCAGACCTGGCCCCCTCTGATTATTTCCTCTTCCGACATTTAAAGAATAGTCTCGGTGGAAAGCGTTTTTCCAGCAATGAAGAGGTTAAGGCTGCTGTCAATGCCTATTTTCAGTCTAAAGACGCGAAATTCTACTCAAGAGGTATAAATGCTCTGAAATCTCGGTGGGAAAAGTGTATTGAGCTTCTCGGGGAGTATATCGAATAAGAAAAAATTAAAAACAAGATTTGAAAAATTCTTGGTTTTCATTTTAAGAACTTGTTAGACTACCTGTATATATATATATATATATATATATATATATATATATCTGCCAGAAAATAAGTTTTGTATGCATGTCAATGAACACCCGTTATATGGCCTTATTGATTGCTATCGCCCTATTCCGTGCTATACATATATATATATATATATATATATATATATATATATCTTCCATTCGCAGAGAAGCTCAAAGCCTTTACATCATAATGCCAGATAATAATAACCCAAACTACGGAACTGAGGCCGCAAATGCGTCTCTAGTTTTGGATAACTCCAACAAGGCTACATGTCCGGTTTGCAAAGGTGTCTTCACGAAGAGGGGTCTTGCCAGACATATATCGGCCAGGCATGCTGACGCCGCCACCGGGCCGTTCACATCCAATCGGGCTTTGACGGAAGAAATTGATATTGACAATCTACTCGTCGACATTCAGGCAAACATGCGCCAAGCCAAACTGCTACGAATTTTACCCAAATCGGTGAGGCCTACTGTTGCGGAGGAACTTACCAACGTCTTCTCAAACGTTGCCAAGGAGAACGACCTTTACGCTTGGTACTCTTTGTTCTCCTTCGCTCCGGTCGTGCTGCGGCTTCCTAGAGCTCATAAGGACGCTCGGTCCCTGTCTGTCTTGATTAGGAAGAACTTACGCGAATTTTCAGCGGGTAAAAGGCTCAAGGACCTGGCGAACGAGGGACCCGTATCTAAGGCCTACTTCAACGATGACCTTTCCAGACGGGTGAGGGTCAAGCTGTCGGAAGGCGATATCTCCGGTGCAGCAAGATTGGTAAGCTCCGAAGATATTCTAGCGCCAATGAACGAAAATACGGATGCACTCCGCGCCAAACACCCACATGCCCCTCGGAATCTAACTATGCCTACACCCCCGACGGTCACACTGCCATCTTCAACCTCGCGGGACGAGATACTGAAGGCCATGAAAACCTTCAGTCGAAGTTCAGCTGCCGGTTTGGATTTTATGAGACCCCGCCTACTTCAAGACCTGTTGTCTGGTGCACTGGGCAGTACGGCTGAGCGACTAGCTGACGCCATTGCCAAAGTAGTTGACGTGCTCAGATGGGGCTCGCCGCCATCCTGTTTTATGCCACTTATCTTCGGGGCACGGATGTTTGCACTAAAGAAGAAGGATGGATCATTACGCCCAATCGCCTGTTCTTCAGTCGTTCGCCGATTGGCAGCCAAAATCGGCTGTCAAGATAATAAGCATGCTGTTTTAGCAGCTCTTGGCGACCACCAGCTTGGATTCGCCACCCCTGGCGGTACAGAAATAGCAGTACACTGTACCCGGGCATTCCTGCAATCGCGTAAAGGACCGACGGTGATGGTCAAACTGGATTTTCAAAACGCTTTTAATAGCGTTCGAAGAGACCACCTACTCCGGTCCGTCAAGTCGTGGGCACCCTTACTGTTTCACCAAACGAATTTGGCGTACGGTCAATCATCACATCTGGTCATGCCACACAACACTATGCTATCGCAAACAGGTTTTCAGCAGGGCGATCCCCTGGGTCCTCTACTTTTCTGTTTGTGTATCAAGGAAATGGTGGATGCACTGAGATCCCCCCTTAACGTATGGTACCTGGATGACGGCGTTCTGGGCGGAGACCTTCCGACAGTACTGGACGACATTCGAAAGGTTATTGACTTTGGTGTGATTAGTGGCCTTACCCTAAACCCGGCCAAATGTGAAGTATATGTTACAACCCATAACGAAATTGAACCATTAGATTTAACGGGCCTCCTTGGCCTACTCCCTGGTTGTCGCATTGTTGACAAGGCTGACCTGGAGCTGCTAGGTGTGCCCTTGTTGCCGGATGGAATTGCAAAAGCACTAGCCGGCCGAAAGGACAAACTGGACTTTGCCACAGACAGACTACCCCAATTAGGGGCCCACTGTGGACTGTTTCTCCTTAGATCTTGCTTTTCAGCCACGAGGTTAACACACCTAGTTAGAGGGTGCAATTTATCCTCATCGCCTGAACTTTTACAGCCCTTTAACGATCTTAGCTTAGCTACTTTAGAGAAGGTATTAAATATTCAGCTTACCGCTGTTGCAAGGGATCAGGTAATGCTTCCGGTCTCTCTAGGCGGCTTAGGTATGCCGGACGCGGTCATGATGGCAGGACCCGCGATCGTGTCATCCTTGACTCAGGCTACGGAGAGGGTTAGGGCATTATTGGATAAAGATGGGTGGGAAACCTATAACGTAGAACTACAAGAGTTGACCGACAGATTGTCGTCCTTATTTGACTCCCCTCCCGTCGAAAGAACTAAACAGAGCAGCTGGATAACCCCTTTGCAAGAAAAGCGATTAGCAACCCTGATCGATACAGCCCCCACCTTGGCTGATAAAGCCAGGCTTCGAGCCGTAAGTAGTCAAGGGGCTGGAGCTTGGTTACATGCCCTACCTTGTCCGCGAATAGGGACTCTTTTGGATGACGAGACGACGCGCATTAGCACAGGACTGCGGCTTGGTGCTGACTTAGTCGTTCCTCACCGATGTCGTTGTGGTTATTTAGTAGACGCGTTGGCCCATCATGGCTTGTCATGCGCCTTAAGCGCAGGCCGAAGAGCACGCCACTCGGCTTTAAATGACACTTTCAGTCGAGCACTGAGGTCTGCCGGCTTCCCGTGCATACTAGAACCCCCGGGTCTATCCAGAGACGATGGAAAAAGGCCTGACGGCCTTACCCTAACCCCCTTCGAGCGTGGCCGCATGCTTGTTTGGGACGCAACTGTAACCGACTCATTAGCCCCTTCGATGGTCGGTGCAGGAGCGGACCAGGCAGGCCATGCGTCCAGGTTAGCAGAAGCTAACAAATGTAGAAAATACTCTGACGTTGGTTATCCGCACCAATTTTATCCGTTGGCGTTTGAAACAATGGGAGGACCAGGCCCGCTTACACTGAATTTGATTCAGCGCGTAGGCAGATGCCTTAACCTTTCCACGGGAGACGCGAGGGCATCGGAATTTTTGCGTCAGAGGCTGTCACTCGACATTCAACGAGGAAACGCAGCATCTGTTCGGGGCACATTGTTGAACTGGGCTAATCCTGGGTTAGAGAACCCGTGAGTACACGTTCATGCGGAGACAATTGTAACAATCCAAAGTGCTAACATGAAAAAGTTATATAATTAAAACTATATATAGTAGTAACATATATATATATATATATCTACAAGCAGACATAGGATGATGATGATGCAGCATTACGCCATGTAGTACGCTGCTAGGATATGATATGTGTCTATCCTAACCGCCATGCTTTTGGAATCTCACATTTCGTCAGAACAACGTCACGTGACCTAATGGGCAAGATGGCTAATGCTCTCAATAGGATGGAACGCCTGCTCACGATAGTGTAGGCAATAACAGTCAACACCAATGTTATAGAAGTAAATTCAATGAAGCTGTAGTGTATCGCTTATATATTGCGTTCAGTAGTTTGCGTATTTTAGCGTAAAGCGCAATGAGAAATAGTTCTGCTAAAGGTTCGTGAGTGTCATATGCCTCAAAGCCAGGCTAGCCAGAGGCTTTCGTTTACGGAGAGGTTTGCACTAAAAAACTTTATTACCGGCCATGAGAAGTGAATCGTATACACTAGGGTTACTCACACAAGGTCATGACCGAAACATTGATGCAAAACGCAAAGCAAAACGAGAATTGAATCTTAAGGAAAGCTAGTCGTTAGACTTGTTCTAGACTTCGACAACATTTCCCCAACTTGGACTTGATAGCACAATCCCTTAAAAATACAAAGCAAACCATTTTCGCTGTTTTATTATTCAGATTTAGATGTTGCAAATTCAGGAATGTGTCGTATCGAATCAATTGGCGTGGCCGCATTAAATAACTCTAATTAATGAAACAAAAGTTATATTTAAAGACTTTTTCGGTAAAGATAGTCTATGCTCTTTATCGCTATTCGCTTCATTATTCCCGCTCCATCTCGACTCCTTCCAACGTTCTAGCAACTTTTTTTAGGCGCAGTGTCTACTTTACTCAGGAAGTGTTCTACAAGCCTAAATGATTCTACTGAGCACTGTTTTCTCCGTTTTTGCTTTAGCTACATACACACCCTTTCCTCTGTTTCACCAAATAATTTCCTCTCTTCAAACACTCAACACTCGTCTTCTTCTTATAATAAGCTCGCCAGGCTATCATTTTTAATATATATACCAGAAGTCGCATAATTGAACAGAGCATAACAAACTCTCTAGCCCACCATATTTCTTTAAACTTTGGCCGATTACTCCCCTCCCCCCGGTGAGGAATTAAAGCATCTTGTAACAGCCCCAGGATATTAACATTAAACTGTGTACTGTTAAATGTAAATTAAAAAAAGAAACATGTCGATCTCTTTGGGACCGGTGGTGCCTTCCCTAATATTTTTAACATCATATGTGCATCAAGTCTCTCCCCGGCCATGGCCTTTCGCGCACGCCTTGTTGCAAGGTTTGATCTTTGTTACCATGGTTACCGGTTTGTGTTTTCTCGATCCTGTTCCTTCCCACCCCGATGCGTTCCCTTTTACGATTTTGACGTCGCATCTGTAAGCGCTCGTAGTAATATATTTCAATAAAAATCGAGTTCTGCATGAGTTCATTGTGTACTAGGATACTTAGGGTTGAATGTGGACGTTCATCTATTCAAAGTGAACAAGTCCCTAACAACAGTACCAACCATGAACATGTATTCGGTTTAGATATTCGCTTTTGTAAGGTGATCGATTGGTCCGGCCCGGATTGTTATTAGCAAAATGGCCACCCTATCTTTAGATAACTCTTTCGGAATACTTCTAGACTTAGTGGTTCTGCCCAGTTGTGTACTTGGGAGCCAAAATTCTTGGGAGCGTCTGTTTTGCCTATCCATTAGCAGACATATGACACAAACGTGTGTGCTTTTGTTCAAAGTCGATAAACATTACCCATGCGCCAACGATCTAACACTGGAGATCAAAAAAGCAAAAAGATGCATATATGTGCAGAAGAGATCATTTTTTAAGCTCGTCAAAAGTCAATAAACTTAAAAATCGTATCAGCACAAAAGGTAGATTTTGTCGGATATTATTATCGTTTCCATGCAGTTGAAGTCCAGGGCCATTAGCGAATTAGAAGAACACACGTAACACCAAGCCAGTTTGAGAAACTGTCAGCTTTATTGTTAATGCACTGGGCTCCCCTCAAAATAAAATTATGCTGAGTGTTTGAAACAGTGTGGCGTCTGAGCTGCTGGTACCTAGTACTAATAACGAAATTATGATGACTGGATCAACAGACCGGCAACAGAACAACATGGTGAGCAAAGTGGCGAAGCTAGGAAATGTCATACAGTAATATTTTTTTTTGTTCTTACACTTGCATGACGTCGTGTTTTAAACTTGTCAATCCAACCTGTGAAGAAATACACTTTGGTGGTTCTACTGTAACTAAAGGGTATAGGACAGATACCAAGTGGAATTAGTAAGTCAACCTAGAACTACAGAACTATTTTTTTCAAAGTTGTTTCGTAAGGCTAATATGCCCGTGTACGGTGTTTCCGTGTCATGGCCGATTTTTAGTCCTTTCCGGCATTCACCTAGTCTAAATTGGAAGCCATGAAAACCAAGTTAAGAGTGGCCGGTCTGGGTTTCGAACCCAGGCCTCCCGAATGCAAGGCAAAGGCTTTGCCACTTAGCTCGGATATGCTAATTGCAGTCTAAACAGTTGATATCGTACTTATGTAGGCCCCATTTGATAGCATATAAAAATGTATAAAGCTAGAAAAAAGATAAAATAATAGTAATTAGCGTAGCGTGTAAAACGCACGGGACTGATAAAAGGAAAGGAAGTGGCTTTGGACCGTTAGAAAAAAACAAATTCCAGAATTACAGAAGGGCTTTATGCCGTCGCAAAACAGGCGTGGTTTACCATAAAAGCTGTCCAATCGGAAGGAGTCCTATTCTATACGAGATTGCCTTGTACGTCTAGGCACGCAGTTAACAAATTGTATTATTTTATTTTACATTCATTTCATTTTTGTACGAAGCCCGCTAAACATCTGGTAGTCTTGACAAAAGCCTATTAAAATAAAGCGCTCGTACGGTAGCCGAAAACTTCAGGTGCTTGTCTTCATTTTATTGTGCCAAAGCAGCAGGCATCCCAACGGGCACTCTTGACTTACTAGGCTCGAAATCAGTGGCAGTCATCTATCACCACAATTATAGCTTTAACAGTCCTCAAGTAAATCACGATAGAGCAATATAAATTCGTTGCCACATAATGTATATTGCATGCCTTGCCTCTCATGATCAATGAACATAGAGAATGTTATTATAGGAAGTTTACACAGCTGCTCAACTTTCATATTGCGGGGATAGCGCTGGAATGAGAAACACGCTGGTATGAAAATCATAGCGCAAAGGACCCGCAAAAATGAACGCCAAGGATGAATTAGAGCTAGTAGGTATGTTCATTTGCCCTAATGGGGCTTGTAGCAGCAATCGAGCACAGGAAATAAAAGCTGGAACTTTTCTTACTCACGTTCCCCCTCTCGTCCTCAAGACTCAACCATCTTTCTTAAGGGGCTGACCTATATAATCAAGCCGACGAAGTGCAAACGTTTAGCGAGTTGATATTGTCCACCCTCGAGACCCTGCTGACCTTAGACAGCCCTGTCATTATTTTTTCAATGCTAAGCGCAGGGAACAGGGCAATCTCCCCTCCGTAATACAGCGGAAGTCGTTTAGACATCGGTCAGTTCACGTTCAGGAGAACCTTGAAGCCCGGTGAAGTGCGGTGGTAGGCCGGACTTTCCTCTGCACTACAACGTGCAACAAAGTCTCTTCCTCGACATGGTCAGAGCTCGCCTAAACGCCGTTTCCGCAAAGAATTCAGGCGCCCGGTTTGTTGCACCTCCCAGTGTTCTCATAGGTACACTTCTCGATGATAAACAACTCGCATAGTAGTAAGCCCATGACTAGGAACGAACCTAGTTAGCCCCATCAGTGTCAACCCGTCTTAAATGTGATCACTTCGTCGACAAACTGGTATATCACGGCCTATCGTGTATCATTGGCGTAGGGCGACGCCCTAGACATGCCGCTATCAATGAGATCTTTAGCAAAACCCACAGGTCATACGGCCTTCTGTGCGTTTTAGAACTGCCGGAACCCTGCGAGGAGGACCGCAGGCCTCCAGAGAAGTGGTAGTTTGGACAAGGCAAAATGCTAGTTTGGGGTGCAACTGTCTCCGACCTCTCAGCCCCTTCTGTGATCAGTGACGCATTCGGCGCATCCGAAGCTGGCTACGCAGTCCACCTCGCGAAGACCAGCAAGCTAAGAAAATACTCATCAATCGGGTACGCTACGAATTCTGCCGTCATGGTTTTCAAATCTTGGGTGTTCCCGGCGGTCGGATTAAGCAGCTAATCCGCAATGTTGCCACATTGCTAAATCTGGCAATAGAAGATCGTCTTTCTTCCTTAAGCAAGATCTGGATTTTGACGTACAACACGGAAATGCCGCCTTTATTTGGAACACACTTCTGAAGGGAATTTGTCTGGGCACACGAAAGTCACCATAGTATTGTGACTTTGCTAATCTTGGCTTTGTTATATATATGCCTTTCTTCAGCCCGAGCGGACTGAAGAACTGCTCTAGTCTTCTGATCTGTCTGGTTGGGTATCTGTGCGTAATATTTAATCTGTAAGTAGGCCCAACTTCTTTTCGTTATCTGGTCTCCCGCTCTTGCTCGACGGTAGACCACGATGCCCAATGCATCGCCGTAATCGCCGTCTATGGTTATGTTGTTGTTGTTGCTGTTGTTGTCATCTCGTCGCTACTGTCGTCTGCCGACTGTCTTCCGCTGCATAATATCGTTATCCTTATTCAAATCCCGATCATTTTTTATATGAGTTTGGTGCTATTTATCTCTCTCTCTCCCTCCCTCCCTTGTACTTCCCCTTTCTCCCTATATAATTTATATATGCCAGTTTATTTCGCTTCTACTTTCGTTTTATTCTCTATAATTTATTCATGTAACTACTTTTCTCTGTCTTTCTTTCCCTCACGCTTCGTGCATTAAAGCAAAGGAGCTAAGCGAGGGCAAAGACAACGAGCGGATATGCAGGCTGATCTACGAGCAGATAGCCACACACACGCATACGCCGACTGTACGCAATATCATCGTAACAACGGTGACATTGTCGGCAATCGCTGGAATCAGTAGCAATCGCGAAATCTGAAGCAATCGTTGCGACGGGAATAATAGGTCTGAGCAGAATTCCGACCAGCTTCTTGTTGGCGCTGATCAGCGTTCAGGGATGGTCTGGACGCTTCTCCGATGGCCGCGGGATGGGGCAAACAGAAAAGGGAAAGTTGCGCGCAAAATTGCGCAGGGCGGGGCGGTGTGCCGCGTGTGTTGAAGGGGGGAAATTCGTTCTTCTTCTTGCCTCTTCCTCGCCTGATAAGAACAAGGGGGGGAGGAAAACTGAAACAAACAAGAGAATGGGGAAATGATTATTACTGAGACGGCTACCTTATCGACGATAACCCGTAGCGATAACGCGTTCATCCTGGCGGCTATGACTATGTGACAACACCGTCACCGCAAACACTAAAATCTGGTCGTTTTCAGACGCTACAATTCGAACGCTACGACGGCGCGCGCTTTTTACACGAAAAACGCATGTTGCTCTTCCAGCTACTTCTGCTGCTGCTGTTGCCGTAAGCGAGAGATAGTTGTGGTAGCTGCAGTAGCAATGTACAATACTTCTGAAAGTGGTCGTCGTCGTTAAATTAGTGCCGTACTAGTAACGGTTGTTGTAGTAGTAATAATAGTAGTAGTAGTAGTAGTAGTAGAAATAATCATCATCGTATTATTGATGAAAAGGATGAAAACGGCCATAACCAGCCTGCCGGATGTGCTCTGGCTGTGCGCTCATACAGTATCAGAGCTCTGTTCAGCTTGATGGGCATGAATGATAGCGAAGGGAAAAGGACGATGAAAACCCGAATGACAAGGTGAGGAGCTTGTGCAGAAGCCGACCGACCGTTTGTCGCTCATTCCCTATACACTAGATAATACACACAAAAGCCAACTAACACTAGTTGGACCCTGCTATTTTGCCCTGCTATTGTGGCTGCTGTTGTTGCGATGTCTTTGACACGTCATTATGACCAAGTCATTTGATCGACCGACTCGAATTGCTGTTGCTGCAGCGGCTGTTGCTCTTGTTGATGGTGTCGATATTCGTGTTGTTGATGTTGTCGCTATTTTTGCGGTTAATGTTTTCGTATTTGTTGTGGTTGCTGTTGTTGTTGATAGTGTAGCAGTAATGCACATAATTTACGACAATACGAGCGCTGACTTCGTTCGGTAGTGCGCTGATTTGCAAAATCGTACACACGTTCATTCGAACATTCATGCATTCATACCTAGTACAGACGTATCGGTACTGAAACCACAGTAGCCGCCATTACGGCAACACTTAGCAGTACGCCAATATCGATCAAAGCCCATTGTGATGGATTATAACTCATATCCACTAATATAATTTAATATCCCCCTGCATCCATCAATACCCGTCGACATCCATCAAAATCTGCCAATATTCATCAAAATCTATAATATCCACCAATATCCAATTATATTCGCTACTATCACTTAATATCCGCTAGCTAGATTGTGTAGCGCACGAACGTGTATTCATTTTACCTTTAGTATTATACTTATAGCAATAGTGTTATACTAATAGGGTCCGCCCTCCGCTGTTGGTCGCGCGTACAAAACAAATGCTGAACATAAGCAAACGTTCCTGCCGCAACGGCTGCTTTGTCAAGTCGGACGCTTATAGTTTGTCAATCAACAAACAGCATGTGCTTATTGTTTGCCGCGTTGCTCGAGCTGCAGCTCCTGCTCGAGTGCCAACTATTCCTTGTTGTAGACAGGGAGACATACTCCAAATAATAATGGCCCAATTGAACCCACAGTAGCGGCGCAAGACGCCATTCATAACAGCTGAATACTTCTCTATGTGTTGTTGTTGCTTAGGGGGAAGATTTAAAATTAATAACAAATATCCAACACAGGCGACCAGCAATACAGCTCTATGGACGCGGTAATCGTGTTACTGCTTAGGGTACCTTAGGGCTTAGGTACAACGACTTTCGCCCTGACATATCTTGATGTCGACGCCAATGCCGCCTATAAAAGTGAGGCCACTGTCGATATTGACTGCATATTGGTATAGATTTTGTCGATATTTATATTGATTGCATGCGACAATCGACTAAATCATCCAGCTGCTCTCTGAAGGTTATCCCCATCCAACTTCAAACATGTTCAACCTATTCAAACTGTTGTCTTTTCTATGTGACCAAATCTGTGTGTGTCTGTGAGCTAGTACAGGTTACACTTAAAAACGCAAGAGGAAAATGGTTAAGGATTTCTCTCTTTATTATGATTTGTTCCCTATAGCAAACGAGAGCACCGACGAGCATCTGCTTAGGTTCTTCAAATCCTACGCGTGGAATTATCTAAATCACTCACGGCGTGACTTGTTTTAATTATGTACCAGCCAATGATAGTAAGATGATGGGTTTCCTTCATTAGTCTTTATAGACAATAAACCTATAACAGTCGGAAGTTGAACCTGATTTCATTTGCGGTAATTAACTGAGGCCTTTGCCAATTTGGCAAGCCGCCGTGTTCTACCTCGTCATCTTTCTCCGTGAAAGCTGGTCAAAAGTGCGGGAACTTAAGATGCGCAGACCGCCGACTATAGAACCTGCTAAGAAAAGATCAATCTGGGTTCGAATCTCAGCGCGCGTGTTGTTTAGGCTTATTTATTTTGAGCTTATAAATTAATTTTTTTAATTGCTCTTAAATAAATAAATATTAATTTAAAAATTGATAAACATATGTTCTGCTCACCGCCGCCCAAGCAGCGCGACAAAGACGCCGGCGCAGCCTCGCAGAGCTCGACGACCTCGATGGATTCTACGACGACTCCTGGCGGGGAAACGGCACCCAGGAACCACCTGCACGAGATTGCCAAGTTAGTGGGCGGGCTGCTTGACCACTTGGCCAGAAGAAAAAACCTGGGTTGTGTGGAAAAGAGCCTGGCAGAGGAGCTCCGTCTCGCCGTGAAATAGGCCAGACCGCAAAGAAAGGATGCCAGCACCTGGACCGCTCCTAAGACCACTGACTCCGGGTGCCAATTCTCATCTGAGGGATGTGCACTGGATCGGCAACCCGAGAAAATAACCGCTTCGATAGATGCTTGCAACACGAAATAGAAGCTCAAATACCTCTCCGCCGAAGACTGGCTATCAACCGCTTTTACGAGACTAACACACCTCTATCCTGAAGGAATGCCCTCTTTTGATCCTGATGGTCGGGGAAGACGACCCATCAGACAAAACGGTATGGCAAAGCATAGCCTGCCAATTCCAGGACATTGCCAGGGAGGCCGGGAACTTGAGAGGTGTAGTCCTGTCCCGTTGTATAAGCGAGACGGGGGACGACGGTGAGTCTACCACAAGGCTTTAGTGGCACTCCGACTCCCAAAGGATACGACGCCAATCCCGAACAATAACCAGCTACAGTGAGTGTTGGCTAAGGCCAAAGTCCTCGCAGACCTAGGAAATGTTGAACCTATTCCCTGCCACAGCAGAAGGGAGTCGGAAAACTTCTGAAGTGCCTCGCCAGAACATAAGGCCCATCACGAAGACTAAGTGAACATTAACTAAGTTACTAAGTGGACATTATTTCATCGAATGACGTGTCGACCAGCTAGAGGCCACCATCTCCAACGCTGCCAAGTTCTGGTGATAAGGTTCCGGTGAGAAGAAGACCTCCCAGATATCACCCCACAAGAGGTGTGCGGCGCAGTGGCACGCCTTAAAGAAGGAGAGGCATCGGGCCCCGACGATGTCCCAGTCTCCGCGGTTAAGCTACTAATGATGCAATACTCCGACACGGTAGCCGTCACGGCAACTGAGATGTGCCAGATGGGCTCAATCCCTTACGTATGAAAGAAAGCAGACCTTGCCCCTATGCCCAAGAGCCCAGAAAAATACCACCCGACCTGCCTGCTTGGTTCCCTGGCTAATTCGAGTCCATTGTGAAGGCACGCTTCGGAATTTAGCGGAGAGAAGCGACCTGCTATCCGACGCCCAGCACGGAGTCCGTAAGAGCCGTTCAACCATTGGCGTTTTAAAGCGGATTCAGACACATTGAGCTCCTCCGCGAGTACCCCTCTAGTATGTGAGACTTGCTCTTCTTGATTTTATTGGACGCTAAGTACGTTTTTAACAGCCTACCGTGAAAAGCCATCTTAGAGACTCTCCACAGAAAAAAAGACCCCCATGAACATACAAAAGTTCATATCTAACTATCTACATGACAGAACGATCCAGTCGCACGGCTCCGTTTTTAACATGACTGCAGGAGTGCCACAGGACTTCATACTTGGTCCCCTGCTCCAGGTTATAACCTACGACGTGGTACTGCGGCTGAGATACCTCTCCTTGGCGTTAGCCTTTTTATTTGCACTGACAACCTTGTTCTTACCGTTCAGGCTCGGACCCCGGATCTGCTGCGGAACCGGCGAACGAGGCACTCGCCGATGTCGCCCGCTGGATGCAAGTTGTGGGGCTTGCTCTCACTCCTGCTCGAGGCTATACTCTTGGTGGATCGGAGAAAATGCCCTGCCATTCATTTGCGCCTAAAAGACCAGGAGATTGCACTCGTCAACAACGTAAGGCATCTCGGGGTTAACCTTAAGAGAGGTTCCTCTGGTATTGGGCACGTGCGGCGGGTAACGGAGAAGACAACGAAGATAGCTAGTGACCTCGCACGTCTCCTACCCAATACATATTGCCTACAGCATCTGAGAAGACAAGCATTATGGCGCGGCGGTGCCCTGTACGAAGCTCTCGCTTGGCTCACAACAATAAAATACGCCGCAAAATGGACTTGTCTCGTCAGGCCCAGAAAGTTTGAGCCCTTAGGGCTTGCCTCAATCGCAGCGTACATAATCGTTAGCGCTGCGGCGGCTCTTATAAGATCTGAAAGCATCCAGGCGCCGCTGCTTATGGGGGAACCCAGACCCCAACAAAGATGAGGCAACAAACGTCAGCGCACAATTGACCTCTGGCAAGAGGCGTGGGACAGTCTACAACAGTCCGCACCTCTGATCCCAAATACAGAGACTGGCTTAACCGGCTGGAATGGACTCATATTCTACACAACTCAGGTAATTACAGATCATGGCCGACTTCCAGTCTTACCTCTTCAGGATCTGGAAGGTCCCTAGCCTCACGTGCGTCCACTGCAGCGAGGGATTCGACGATACCCCTGAAAATACCGCGGTGAGGTGTCCAACAAGGAGCAGTACACACACATACCGTAGCTTTTAAGGAACATAAAAGGCAAACCGCACTCACAGAACCGCTCGTCGCCTGTAGGGAGCTCCTCTGCCGCGGTGTCTGTGTTTGCAACCGCACTTTCCAATTAATCCCCAAAAAAAGATGCTGCAGCTTTTAGGATACACTACGTACAGTCATGCACGATAATATGTGATTTTTGTGCACACTGCCACGAATCAACACTGCTATAGTCAGGTACAAGAATAGCAGCTGTTTACACGTTTCAGTAATGACCGGAAGACTTATTCTTCTCGGTGGGATTGAGTCACTAGAGTAAAGCTGTGATTAACAGCAAGGTAGCAGCCGCATACGCTAATGTTTTTTACAAGCCAATAATAATAGCAGCAAGAAAAAAATAACATTAATGACAGCTGCAGCTGTTTTTATTTCGTCGCTATCGAAGATTAATTTTAACCGTCTTCTATTTATGTTTAGTTTCGGTTGTGTGCGTGTCATCTGGACCGTATCTCTGTTTACTTTGGGTTTTGTTTACAACTAGAGTCTTAAATGTTTGTATGCAATATATATATATATATATATATATATATATATATATATATATATATATATATTTATATCTATATCTATATATATATATATATATATATATATATATATATATATATATATACAGATGCCTATATGGTGTTGAATCTCGTCTGCTCCCTGGAAAGCGGCTGTTGCACGGAATCGTCAGCTACCATTGTAGATCGGATTTCTCCCAGCGATCATATCGACCCTCGTCACCGATGTTATTTAAAATACACCCTATTTGTCTATGTAAATACGAACATAATATTATGACAAACATGGTAATAATGGTGTACGATGATTCTCGCTAGAGTTGAGAGAGCAACACGGATTCAGTACAATCGGGTAAGTCATACAGGGCACATGGACATATAATAGATGATGAAATCCGTGAACACTGTAGCGAGTCGTAAGGTGACAACATGGGCGGTGAGAGACTTCTTCTAGGCCTCGTTGGTCATAGCTGGTGACAAATGAAGGTATCTGAGAATTAAATATATAGATATTTTTTTCCGAAACGTTTCCAGGGCGACTGTCTGCGGTAAATTAAAGCTGTCTACGAGTTCATCACTAAATTACATTGAGCCCGCGAACAAGTATACTAACCTGTTGCGCAATTCAATGGAAGGCCAATTACTCGCTTTAAGAAGGCTGGCTTCACTCTACCTAACAGGCATAAATGCGAAGTGTTAAGATGTTTCCACGTTACTTGGAAACAAAGAACACGCCGCTACGAATGCCACTTTAAGCGTAAATAATTCCATGGCCGTTCAAACGGGCAACTATGTTGCATGTCTGATATTAGCTGCCGGGATAAGCCTTTTCTACAATCCTCAGTTACATATTGTGAAAAGGTAGTACCTCGAGACGAGAACATTACCCCGAAATAGCAAAATGTTTCTACAAACTGCACTCACACTCTAGGTGAAATCATAGTTTATTTACGCCGGTGCGTTGCCCGCCGGGCCGAAACTTTACAGCCTTGGTTTTCGACACATTTACTATGAGGCCATTCTGCGAGAAATATTCATCAAGTGCGCAAAGCGCAGCCTGCAGGTCAGTACGACTTCTGCTAAATATCACTAGATCATCTGCATAGAGCAAGATCATGACTGCTGAGTGCCGCTTTTTTATGATGCGTGGCAGACTTGTGGTCAAACTCCAGCCTGTCCTTACTTCTTCAAGACAATATCACGGTGTGTGATTGTAAAGGCAGGTTTTAAATCAATAAAAAGCGCGAACAAAGAACGTTTTTTTTTCGGTTTAATGGGACTGTGATCTGCTCAAAAAGTACTTCGTAGGCTAAGACAGTGCCCTCAAGAAGCACTTTGCAGGATAAGATAACGCCCAGTTCTAAAGCCGTGCTGGTTATCTGAGAGAAACGCCAGTGCTGTCAGAAAATCCGTGAGACGCCTTTTAGAGAAAGTGCGGCGGCCACACACTGTTGGAAAAAAAGAAGACCTTATATGCAGGAAATGCGGTTGCTCAAAACATCAGATGTGGAAGTATCGCAACGCGTCCCGTTACACCAATTGTGGCAGCGATCACGTTTCCAACGGAGACTACTGCGTTGTAAAAAGTGTCTACACGGAAGTTCAAAAAATAAAGCTCTGCAAAAAGTATCTACAAGACTGACCGACGCAGCGGTTGAAATATACAATCTGAAACTCGTCTAAAGAGCACACAACGTTAACCCAAACGCAGGTAAAACGCAAAAATCATATGCTGAAGTGGTGCGGCCGGTTATTCCACGGAGTTCTAGAGCTGTCATGCACACAAATGGTAAAGCAATATTTTGTCATCTACCTTCACCCGGATAAAAATAAAACAGAAGCCTAATGAGGTTAAAACAAAACTTCGTAAAAGTTGCGGACAAAGACTTCTTCGAGCCTAAAACTTGTGACAGGTCTGCTTAAAATTTGGCAACTATGTATCTACGCAACCGCTACTGTAGACAGAGCTAAAGTTAAATCCCACACTAATAAGCACCGTGCTCTTGAGTTCGCCTTCGTCTCTTGTGAATGTAATACATTATTAAGGTTATTTTTATATTTGAGGACCTCCTAGGGCACTACTGTTTACGCTGTGTCCGCAGCGCTGATCATCAGTCGATAAAAGCCTCTGCGTGCGAACGTCGCTGCGTTTTATGTTGTTCACCGCTAGAAGGTTCAATCAATCATGCCATGAGGAATTGTCCTCTATAGTCAGTGTACCTACGTCTTTAAAGCGATGGCATCCTGAAGTCCCCCGTAATAATCTGGCTCCGATAGTCCCGTGTTTTATTGCTAGCATTCAATGCTTTGGTGTTTTAAGGTTTTCGGCAAATTTGTCTTGGCTTCTCTAGAAAAAAAATAAATGTCCGGATCCTGGATAGCAATGTCTTTTCGATGGTTCGTCTACTAAATCGCGGTGCCTGTTCCTTTGTCTACGATCCAGGTATTTTTTCCATTGCCTTCGCCACAATCTTCTTTCATACTGATAACACGTTGAAGTCTTGTCTATTGCAGCTGCTAAGGGATCAGGTACGGCCCTGCATCTCTTGAGATTAACTTGCAAGACCTTAAATTTCCTAGTTCGACGAGCTTTCTCGTTCCGTCCTTACCACCGCTACTGGGTCTCGTCTGCATCTGCGACTGAGTCTCTGGCTGGGATGGGAGTCTTTGTCGTATATCTTCTACTCGGGTTTTTCCAGCAATATTTCTCTATTTTAGGGTTTGCCCTAGTCTCCTCGATTAAATTGCAGCTGACACCATGTCACTCCATTCGGAGCGGTAGACCTAACGGCTTCCTTTGCAGGTCTTCCACCTCTTCTATGTAGGTAGGACATCTCATTGAACTAGATAGGTGCCGAAGCGCTAAATATGCGTAGCTTTTCCTCGTTTTAGCGGTGCAATTTTTCGCTATATGTCTGCAGAGTCGCTTCTGTGCTCCAGGGGTTTCTCTTCAGCACAGTTCATTGGCGTATGGCCTATCTTCTGCTATCGCATGCAGCACGGGAGGCCGATTCGGTTACTTGGCACGTCGGCCACTCCACACGTCCTCTCTTCCGTTGGTTTTCTCCGATTGTGCTACTTCAGAGTAAGGTGGAGATTCAGCCTCCATTTGTGCCTTTGCATGAGACTTCGGTTTTTACCGCGCCCTTTCCTTAAAGCTGGTATTTGAGGTCTTTTTCTAGTTTATTCTTGGATGTGTCCTGCTAGAGGCCGTAGAGGATCAGCTTTATCCGTGCGACCCATTGCCAGATTTTTCACATAGTGGTTTGCAATTTTTTGCTTTCACTGGCCTCTTGTTCATCAATTTTCAGTGGCTTAGGCGGCCTAAGGCACCGTTCAGAACGGGGCGTTGCCATGTACGAGAACGCAATGAAGATAGATGCATTTAGACGAATCGTGCCACAGGCAAATTAGCCCATTACGAGCGTCTAAAATGTGATTGTCAGAGCGCCAAAAAAAATTGAGACGTGTGTCTCTGTTAACCGTCCCCTAGACTTGAACTTGTACTCCAAATTGGTTTATGTCGGCGTAGGAGCTACCTTCCGTTCGAACAACCACTATGTTCTTTTTGGTGGATCTGTGTGTGCTTCTGACGCTTTCTCTCATTCACGCCCACCTAAGTCATACGGTAAATGGAAAGCTATAGGGAGTCTTGTCTGCCCGCTTGGCCGGCATCCGTAGTATTCATAAGAGAGAAGTTTCCGTATTTTAGAACCTATTGTGTACGTGTATATATACAAATAAATATTATTATTAATGTTATTGGTGGTATGGTACTTATTATGTGCCGATCGCCGCCGACCTATTCTCCTGAGATGCGGCCACCCAATGACAGATGCAGGTAACAAGTTTGGCATAAGCGCTGCGACGACATGAACCACAATGATAGCTAAGTAATATTAAAAAATTGATGAGAATAAATGTAATGACGACAACAACAACTGTTTATTAGATATAGCAGCAGGCACAAACAAACAAAAGAGCAATCGTTACAAGAACTAACAGCCGGAACACCACTGCTACTAGCAACAACAATAATACTTATAAAAATACTAATCATCATATTTTTGAACAAGGCTTTATTTCATTAATATGCACAGGCAATACAATTACTATTATGGTTATACTGTTATTATAGTTATATAATCATTGTAATACCTACTAACTGTATATGTATATTCAGTATATAAGAGTTTTAATTTTGTCTGTATTATTATTATTATTATTGCTCGAGTGTTGGTGTCCACTCAACATCATTTTTGGCGCTGCCTCTCTATAGTCCCAACGACGCCCTCTGTCGAAGGAACGCGGTCGATCTTGGCTCCGCTGCAGCCTCATATAATAATATTAATTCATATAATCAATAATAACAATCATAGTCATCATCATCATCATAGTAGACACAGCACCCATAATCGCAACGCACAGCTAACACAAGAGATCGTGTCTCCAGCAACGGCCTTAGCAGTGACAACTACAAAGATATGAAACTTGCATGGTCTTGCAAAGTGGCGTTAACTTCACGATCGGTCTTTTGGGAGCAAAATGTTGTCCATCACGCAATGACCGCCAGTTGCTTGACATCTACCATTCTGCCAACAAGCACCGATGCAAAGTGGGTCACACGGCAGGCGTGGTATCCTGTTGTGGGTGTTCTTTGCTATTATCACGCATTACAAAAAAAAATTATATATATATATATATATATATATATATATATATATATATATATATATATATATATATATATATGTATATGTATATATTATATATATATATATATATATATATATATATACAGAGCTCTTGCAGCATCTAACAGCGTTCGTTAGCGATGCACGACATCTTAAGCTGGGGCGGATGCAATGCGTATTATAGAACTGTGGGAAGGCAAAACAAAGGCCAAAGATTGGGGCCTATGCGTTCGAACGGCAACGATGAAGATAACCATGATAATCCTGATGACGTGAATGGTGTTGCTATTTAATCAGCACGCACAACGTATTGTGTGTGGCGTGTTGTGTGACATGTTATCTGATCACGCGGCACAAACTGAAACTTGGCGCCGGAAGATCGCGAATCAACGCGCCGATGACACATTTTGCAATCGATCGCAATTTCATCTTGAAACAGTACGAAATCAACTCGTCACACGGTTTCACAAGATGAAACCGTAGGTATGAATGTGCGGAGTTTACGTTTTCCTCTTATACTCAGTCAGTAATAATAATAATAATAATAACTGTTCTAATACAAGACAATTTCTACTTTGGAGGTTAACGTTAATGACAAGCATGGCAAGGGTAGGGACATATTGGTTGTAGCTGACTTGTTTGTAGAGATAGCGCCGTATTGCACATATTATTAGATTTTGACTATTGTCGGGACGGCGTGGGAAAGATGGCCGGCGACTCTGACACAAGGAGTCACGATTTCGATTCGACGGGACAGAGGCTTATTTTAGAAACATCAATTTTCTCAGATTTTATTGATCTCGCTGTTAAAGCCTATTACAAGTAAGTGCAATTTAATGAATAAAACTATTACTGACTAGTATTTAACTAAGTGAAACCTTGTTTAGTCAAAAACTTAGTTTGGTCAAACATTTGTCAAGACTGCGCGGGTTTGTGCAGCTAACACATCTATATCCGTTGTACAAACTACGTGTGTACGTGCAAGTGCACATGTGCTATATATATAATTATATCATTGATATTTGTGTGTGTATAAGTGCTTCCATCTGTGTACGTGGGTACACCGGATCGGAGTGAAAACTGTATTATTATTATTATTAACGGTGTGGTTTGTCTATTGGTTCACATAAAGAAAGATGTGTCTCTACGCGTTTCTTATTTGCCTTGATGTAGACTATAGTACATAAAAGCCGATTAGACCATGAAGTGCCCTTCATCGCAGATGTCCGTTTTGCATTTGCTCTGCGTCAATACAAGCGCCGGTGAAACAGCCTTGTAGCATTCTTGTAGTACTACTGAACTATACCTGCGAAGGTGTCAGCCTACTGGCTACGGCCCGAGGTCAAGCTGGAATCAGAATAGGCTAAGTAGAAGGCATCTTTGTTCGCGCAAAGGGATCTGGGATTTGAGCGTATTCTCAATCGAAGACTACAGTGGGAAGGGAAGGATGTTTAGTGAGTACTACACCCGTATAGAGTCGTACGCTGGTATGATCTGAAGTATGGCGGCCCTACTGAACATATCTCATATACGACAGCGCTGTGTTGTTTCGTGAGTAAAATGAGAGTATCACTTAGAAAAAAAGCTCGTTTGTGTGAAATGATACACACATGGAAAATGTATCGCATGGATACGTTTAATCGCGCCAAGCTAGCCAGGGGTACGTGAAACGTGTCAATATATGGATACAATGACGTAGCTCGCACAAAGTCGTTGAGAAGGTTGAAGCAAGGTATCAGGCCCATCGTTGCAAAATCAGGTCCTTAAAAGGCTAATAAGACCACGCTGTGTACCTGATGGGATCGGAAAAGCGTCGTGTTATATGGGTTTCTGCGGAGAAACGAAATGATCAATAGTAAAATGTGTCGCCAGTTGCTCGACCGTTTGAAGCAAGCAAGCTGTCTTCAAAAGGCGTCCCTTGGGGGACTACAAAAGTGCAATTGTAGAGTGGTCGTATTCCATTATGACAACACCCGCGCACATACATCGCTGGCAACCTGTCGCCTTTGTTGCTGGATTTGGCATGATATGTGTTACCCCCCCGTCCACCTTATTGAAAAACCTGATTGATTATGGTCTGTTTCGCTCATTTGGGCATGTTCTGAAAGGGGTAAAGTTCGATCGTTTCGGAATTCCACAATTTCCGATTTTGGATGCAAACAAAAACCACCGCGATCGTTTGTTTGCATCTAACAACGAGACATTTTGAAACGATGACATTTTTTCATTAAGATAGCGTTGAATGAAGGGTGTACACGTCTTGCATCGCCGTCCTATAGAACTATTAATATATATATATATATATATATATATATATATATATATATATATCAAAGTAGGAAATATATACATATATATATCAAAGTGACAATATTTGTATAGATGTACATTTCTCAACTTGTTTTGCAAATCAGACAGAGCCGAATTCTTCTTGCTGACCCAATACATTGGGCAACGGACGGAGCAACAACCCCCATGTTGCCCATATGGGGTAGCAGACCCATCAACAACAATTATTGGCCGTTGTGGCGCACCGCTGACAAAGTTGGACAGCTCGTCATACAGCAGCCGTCTGGACAGCAGCCGAGACGAGCAGACAATCAATTCCACGCTAGGTGCTAATTCAGCACAGCAGCACACAGGAGTAGTTGGGTACAAGTGTCGAACAGATCAACCGAACAGATCAAGCAACGTCAGTCTGCGCCGGGCCAACGACGACGACAACGACAACAACAACAACAACAACAACAACAACGACGACAACAACAACAACAACAACAACAACAACAACAACAACAACAACAACAACAACAACAACAACAACAACAACAACAACAACAACACAACAACAACAACAACAACAACAACAACAACAACAACAACAACAACATCAACAACAACAACAACAACAACAACAACAACAACAACAACAACAACAACAACAACAACAACAACAACAACAACAACAACAACAACAACAACAACAACAACGACGACAACAACAACGACGACCACGAGGAGGCCGACAACAACACGGCTAGAACGGGCCAGAGCAGCGATGTCCGACTCTGAACACGTCAACAACATATTGGGACACTTCATTCGATTGGCGGCGGGCCAAGATCCGGCTGATTACCGGATCTGATGACATCCGACCTAATAGCTTGCGTTGGAGTTACTTTGCACTTGGCACCTGGCAAGGCCGTCACTCGTGACACAGTGATCTGATTGACATTTCATTTGCCTGACTAGAGACGAAATGGATGCTAAACATTGGAAATTGCGCTCTATCATTTTTATATGTACACAACAACGTAGGTCGACGATGTTAAAAGCCCGTTAGAAAATGCGCAACTTTGATTGCGTGTTTTATTGGCAGAAAACGATGCAATCTATTCTATTCCAGATTACACGAAATCATATGGTACAATAGTTATGCGCACAGACACGGTTACAGCACTCGTATTCCTCTATAAACAGTATGCTCAAAAATGACTCGTACGTTTCGAGGGCCCGAATGAGAAATCTAACTGCCTTCTTCGAAGAAATTTGAAGGTAACATATTGGTATAACGTGAAACTACACCACTTATCTTTGTTAAAGTTATAGTCTAACACACACCTGGCCCTTGCGAAGAGATCACTGCACTGCCTCTCTCGAATAACATGCCGCGAACAGCTGACTGTATAATTGTATAATCTGTATAATTGTTTATGTTATATGCATACTCAATATGAGTGAAATAAATATGACGATAGTCTACATAGAAAATAATGGCAATCTTTTGTGTGAAGCAACTATAGCAAATGCATGAACACATACTGTCAGAAGCTGAGGTTTATTTGCAGCGACGAAATGATTCAGCAGAGTCAACGGGTCAGTGGATGGTCAGCTCCGTTGGACGATACAGTCAAATCTAATCTAACCTACTGCCACACTAGGTTGAACGGGAAAACGTACATTTTCTAATTATAACAAATGGATACGTAGTGGCAATGAAATCTTGTTAAATTGTTTAATGGGCATCATAGCGGAGTCAACCCTGTACACTCAATGCCGCTTAGGTTCGGGAATTATTTTCTAACTCTTTCGAACCTACCAGCATTCGTTTTACCGTCCTATATCTTGCTTAAGTTAAACTGCCTTTTTAAAAGCGACACCTGGTCTCCCTTTCGGTACATACAAGCCCTCTACAGTTTCTTCCGGGCATCTCTCTATGATCTCTCAGAAGAACAATACACGATTCATTTCGTTCTTCTGTTTGGCTGAACAATCACACTCTTCTTAAGATGAATTGCTCGTTTGTTCCTTAGCTTGTTTTACTTGAACTTCGCTGGCAAAATTAGGATTGTAGGCCATCAAGATTTGATTGTCCACCTTGAATGTCTTGGCTGTTGCCAGCTAGCGTCCCGTCTCTCGTCAGCAGAGGAAGCTGAAGAGGAGGTGACGAACTCAAGGCGCCTGAGAAGAGCTAAGAGTTAGAGCCGTGGTGGTGGCGTTTAAAGAAGGACGACGATCACAGCCCCAGTTACGGCTAGTGAACAATGACAACTACAGGGTCCTCTTGCGTAACGCCACAAATTCCCATGCGGATTCGGGCAAAGCCATTCTCGCCCCAGTCCGGACCCCACGAGTTCTTCACGATCCAGTACGAGCCCTCGGGGTCGCCCGACACCCGATAACCGACCAGCACGACGGCGTGGTCGAGCTTCGGGCCGCACTGAGTTATGATGCCCCCGCCGTAATGCTTAAACTCTCTGAAACGGCAAACGTCACTACTGTTAGCGCTATTCTTATAATTATAATCTAATTAACAATAAACAACAGGCGGGTGTTGCGTACTTGTTTATATAAGGTCTCTGAGAAAAATCATCTAAGATCTTTAAATTAAAATAAAAACAAGAACGAATGCGATGTGGTTTGTATATTTAGAATATGTCGCCTATATGAACTCGATATATATTCAGATATAATGCCACTTCTAATTAACTGCATTATCGGTAAGTGTTAGTGGTTTTTGGCTTGACTTTTTCTGGTTTTACAAACTATGTACGGTAACATCTAATTAACACTTTATAACATGTATATTACGTTAATAAATGTTTACATTTAAATACGTTTTTGTTATTAATTGCATGCCTGAATGTTGCTCATTGCTTCGCTGATGGTCGTGGGACTATCAGTACCTTGCTCTTTAAAAACCCAGAAGAAAAGTCTAATAGCATTTACTCACAGGGCCTGGAAGGCCAGTGAAAAACCCCGTTACGCGAGATGATCCATTCGGAGTACTTCATTCTTAAGAGCTCCATTGTCTCATTGGCTCTGTGGTTTGTGGCGCTATGCTGTTGGAATTAGAGTTTACTTCCATCGATGTCATCGAAATTCGCCCAATTAACGATCATGCTGCGACAACGTTCACCGGGGAATAAAACAAATATGGTCTAATGACTCATTTGGATCAGAAGCAGCACCAAACTGTTACATATGGGACACGTAACTGATCTAGATGTGACAATTTTGTCTATTCACACTTCCAGCCAGATAGGAATGGGCTTTGTTCGTAACGATAGTTTACCTTCATTCATTAAGCTGCATCATCTCAAAAATCCATATATTTTCACAGTATGCTATTCAATTTTGGAGTAGTTTTTTACTCGTTTCTAAAGCATAAGAGGTGAATTATCAAGCAGCATTTCTACGCTGACACATGACGCATAAGTTCCAAGTATGTATATATAATGACGCCCACAAAATTTAAGGAGTACGTGTGCACTGCACAAGTTGTGCGGAGCATCAGTAAAGACGGTACCCTGTTGGTGGATCAGGATTGTTACATTATTGCTCTGTGAATAAAGAAGCTTGCTAGCTTTTTATCTAGAAAAGGATAATTGCAACGGCATGAAGCATTAACGTAATTGATGGCGCAGGTTCTGATAAAAAGGCTTTTACTTGATATATAATCAAGCCGTTAGCATTTTGTACAGTCTGTGGTGCGTAACGCCATCGAGTATTGTGCAACAGTGGAAAATATGCATGTTTAGGCTGGAAGCAGCAGTAAATAAATAACAATAACAAACATGATAGCACTGCAACAAATAGCTAAATAGGCCTCCTTAATTTAAATGTTTGTGGGTATTGTGCATCAGCCCAAGTTAAGGTTGGCTGAATTTTAAAAGGTGTCAGAAGTTCGAGAATTTTTGTAAATTTTTCATTTGTAAATTCGACCCGCATCATATATCGTCCATTTTAAACTTGGTCGCCTCCGCAAATACGTATCATGCCATAGGTGTCTTGCGGAGAAACAGATACGCGGGTTCGATCTCAGGTTCAAACTCTTTATAAGGAAATATCAATCATAAATTTAATTTCCACATCTATTCGTGCCACTCACACTTGCCACGGACCCCAGCAAAGGCATTGAACTAGATGGCACGACATTAAAATTCCGTATTTTTTTAGTTTTTTTCCGTAAATTTCGATTGGCAACTCCAGGGTCCACGAAAGTTTTATAAAATAACACGATATCAAACTTATCGCAATACGAGCATCGCAATACGACTAGCATTTGATACTACATTTAGCCAAAATCCACAATGAATGCGCTTGCAGGTGGCGCAACGCACGTAGGACTAACGCATTCGAACCAAGAAAGATCTGTGATTAAAACGAATACGTAAGCAGGCTCTTATGAGACATTTAATTACGGTGGACAGTTAAGCTGTAGTAGAGCTTAGCCGTATTCCGGTTGCGCACATATTAACCACGTATGTGAGTGCGTATATGCTTCGTAGATGCGGTGCATAGCTTATTATTCGTTTTGCTACCACTGTTTTTACTGTCGCCTGTTGGTATTATTGTGTCGCTGCCGTTGTTGTGGTTTTTGTTTTGTCGTTGTCGTCGTCGTTGTTGCTGCTGCTGTTGTTGTTGTTGTTGTTGTTTGTTAAGACAAGTCAAAAGCTTAATGTTGTTGTCGTTGTTGCTGTCAATGTTGTGACTCTAGCTCTTTCTGCTCTCATTGTTCCGTTACACGATATGTGTTGTTCCGGTATACGAGCATTAGGTGCCGTCCGTAGCGTCTTCTGCAGTTGGCCAATATACCGCCCTGTATTTGCCAGCGTTCGATGCGCTTCAATCGGGTTGTGAAATGGTGGCACTTGCAAATCCGACAATCCGAAATGTATCCGAGCAACGGCCCCATTAGCCCTGTCTGCCATCAAATCCTGTGCACACAAGCCTGGCTGCCAAACGATCCTTCGTCGAATGACTTCAATAAATGTTACGTATAAGATCACAAAAAAAGCACCACACCGAACGCAACAACGAGACACTGATGCTGCCTTTGATGCAACCACGATACCACAGTCGTCAAGCCGGCTAATCCAGCAAGAGGCGTCGTTACACAAAGATTCAACAACCCGTCATAATAACAATGCAGCAGTGAAATAAGCCAAATACGCCGAAACAAAAGTCTGCCGACAAACGCACTATGCATATGTGCATAATATAAGTCTTGATGTATTACTTGTAATAAACACGTGTTACAAGTATGTACGTGCGCATGTATGTAAAATCTGATATCACGTAAAGGGATCCTTGCGAATATATACTAGGGTTGATCAGAGAATTTTAATACCTTGAGTTTTGGCGCCAGACCAAAATAACCAAGATCTTCCAGTTTATTTTGCTTAGAAGCGCTATTGATCAGCAACACACAGGCAAAACCATTCCAAACAATCTAGCAAAGCGTTTAATATTTGACTTTGGTACTAAAAGTAAAGATAACGAGGTTCCGCGAGTGTTAGGAAGTCGTGAATGGAGGAGTAACAAATCAACACTAATTTATGTTTTAAAAACCAATCATATGTGTCAACATGGCGGAAATGTTACGAACTGCTTATGGTGGCCAAGCAGTGTCCCGGAACATTGTGTATACGTTGTAGTGTCAATTTCGTGACGGTCGTGAAAAGGCCGAAGATGGCCGCCGTTCAGGAAGTTCGATGTCAATAACAGAAGAATAGACAAGTTCGCCATTTCGTACTCAACAATCGCACAATTACGATGAGGGGGGCAGCTGAGGACTTTGAGATGTCTTGTGGGGCAGTTGTGACAGTATTTACCTATATTTTATGCGTCAGAGGACTAGCATGGAAGTTCGTTCCAAAAATGCTAAATTTCTTGCAATTGAACACCCGTCGCTGTGCATTTCCCTGCATAGTACTTGGTACACCTCTGCAGACAGATCAGGCAGGTGCACAACTTAGGCTCCTCGTGAAAGGCTGCGGTTGAACATACAAGGTATTGATACATCATGCACTATGTACCTGGTGTATACGTGGCGACTGCCCCGGAACAATCTTAAGCTTGAATAGCCTCAATTCTGAAAAACGGACAGTCTTCGGACATTGCCTACTTCCCCGTAAGGAGAGACAAGTGCCTTCCGTACTGTTTCGTTTACATGCGCTGTGAACGTCGTTCCCGTGTAATGAACCCGAAGGCCAAGATACTGAAAAGAGTTGACAAACTCCAATGGCTGGCCGCAACAACGTATAACGTCTCTTGGCAGCCAATCAACCTTCACGCCTGAATTTTATGGCTTTGGTCTCCTCTATTATGGAAGTAATGCTCTTGATGGCAAACAGGTCGCGATAAGCAACCACGGTATCATCGGCATACATCACCACCACGACTTTCTGGTACTCCTGTCGGACGTAACCGACAAGATCAGCAAGAAAAGTGTGAACGAAACGCAGCTTAGCGAATCTACTTGTGAAGTTCCCACATAATGCTTAATCTCCAATATACCATAGCTTACCGTCTACCACCAAGATGTCCTCATTAAAGCAACTCGCTATTACACTCAGGTGAGAGAAAGCCACACACTCCTGCTCGTTGGAATGCTTTAACTAGCAGATGGCAAGGAGCTTTGTTAATAGCATTGACGCAGTCAATAAAAACTGCATACAGATGACCTTTAGGTTTTGCCACAGTTCGCTCGATTTCTGACTGGAGAACGTGGATTGCATCACGGGTACCTTGGCCTCTCCTAAAGCCGAATTGCTCTGGTGGAAAGGCCTCTTCAGCCACCCCGCCGAATCACTAAATTACAGAAAATGTTCTTTAATGTGCGTTCTGACGCCACGACGCCACGGATGTCCGCATTGAACCTTCAGACGGTAGCAGAAGCCCCTGGCTTGCTTCGGGGAAGTGATTTCAAATGACGAGTCGTTGGCTAGGATATCGAAACCAAAGTCCAATCCTCCCAGTGGCTCTTCCGAGAAGAGTCGATCGAATATATGGTCAATAAAAATACTATCGCGAAATTTTAAAAAGATTGTGCGAGAACTTCCGACGCAAGAGACCATATTAAGTAATTTCGTTGAGTTGCCGGGTTTTGTTCTTAGAAAAGTCATGCTGGTTTTCATCCAACAGGGGGGAGGGGGAGCATAGTACGGCGGTTGTCTGCCTTATTTTTACGCAAGTATGTCTTCAAAAAATCTCCGTCGCTCGATGTCACTGGGGCAGAGACCTCTGCATTGACGTGCAGGTGCCCGCGTACATGGAGGTTATCTTGTTAAAAACGTAGCGGAGGCGTGTGCTTCGTTTATGCTGGACAACTCATCCTGAGTGACCTTGAGCTATTGGGCGTTAGGGTCCATCTTGGTGTCCAGGTCCCATGGTCACTTCCGCATACGACTACATTTTGTCTCCTTTAGAGGATGTTTGTGGTGGCTTTACCTTTCCCCACCTGGCTTTGGGGTGCCCCGAGGAACCTCCTAAACGCTGTGGGTGTGACGGCGAGGTTCGGCTCCGTTTTCGAACTGACTTTTCGAACCTTACATGTTCCCCTCTGCTCCCCTTTACCTGTCATATTACAGGGAATAGGTTTAAGTGCGCATGTATTCAAGAGCGGCCTTGACCTTTGTTAGCGCCTGGTCAGGAGGTCTTTATACTGGATCTGGCGTACACTCCTCTGGAGGCGCATTACCACCAGAGTTTTAGTGATTGGATCGCTGTCCTTTTGCGGATGAGGCGGAAGGCAACCGTCGCTGTCCTTCTCTCGGCCTCGCCGCCAATTCCTTGAAATTAGCAGGCCATCTTCCTCCATGAAAATATCATGGTCGAACGGGTCGTCTTCCTTTTCTACTAGAGCCCGTAGAGGATTCTTCTCTAGGATTCTGGCCGCAAAAGGCCTTATCGCGAGAGTAGCTTTTGGTGGAGGTTTCTTCGCCTTGCACTCCCGGATTATTACGTTAGTCATTTCTGCTTGCTCCGGGCAGAGGCCTCGGGAGTGCATTAGCACCCATATCTCGTAGTGTCCAGAGTTGGTTGGGCGGGTCCGCTTTCTTCTGTTTGCGTGTCGACCTCGGCGCCGGCAAGTTCCGCTTGCTTCCTTTTGGCAATCTTTACGGTAGCCCTGAGTTTGTCCACTAAGGGTCTTCACTGCAACGTCAATGTCCTTTCGGTTGGCGGTTACGTGAAAGAGATTGCCAGTGAGCGTTTCTACCTTCGCTAAGAGTTCCACTGGTTCTCCTTGACTAGGACCATACCTTTACTTTCGTAGTAAAAGCGTTCCGTTGAGCAAACACTAATAATTTTCAAAACATCACTTGAGGATTTGAATTCGAACCAATCTTACTTAGACCTGCATTGTTCTCACTAGCGCTACTACTCTGCGATCCACTCCTTGTGAACGGTAGCTCTTCGGGTGTCAACTTGCCACTGGCTTTGGTAGTTTTTGGTGGTTGACAAAGTAACTTCGTAGGATTCTCTATCCCTAACGCCGTACAATTGGTCAGCCCGTTACCGGCCTCAGGTGTCTGCAGTCTTTAACAACGTTTCACGGCTCGAAACCAAACACGACCGCACTGGACTGACTGAAGCAAATTGTCTACCTGTGCATTTGTCTAAGAACTTGTTTTATGTACAGGAGTTACGACTGGCGTTACTACCTACACCTAGTCAGATATTCACGAATTGAGAGTGCTATAATATATAAACATTTTACCGCGCTGTTAGCCATGGAAACAATAATAGCGGGGGAACAAGACGGGAGGGGGGGATTTAGCTTAGAGTGTTTTAAAACAGGGTGTAGTCTGGGATGAGGGTGAGATGTAGAAGTACTTGTGGCGGAGATGGCGGTGGTAAAAGGAGCTGTCCCACACTAGTTGTTAATGTTGTTGCTGCTGTGGAGCACAGAGTCTGAGAGGAATAGCCCGCTGGCTAATGCCAAGCTGCACTAAACATATTGTTAGGCCCCTTAATAATGAGCTCACTCCCAGAAACCTGGCAGCTTTACAGACTTCTTAAGAGGTTGAAAGTACTATGACGCAGACCCTCCGCCGTTAGTGGAGAATAGTGTGAGACCGAACGCCGGAGGGGAATATAAGACTCGATCTTATCCGCGCGTTCTACCCACTAAAAACCACCTTCCCCCACCTGGTCTCTTTATCTCCTGGTTCGGGAATGTGAACTATTGCCTCGAGACCAGGAGAGGGGAATCCCATGTTGCGACTTTCTCCTTAGTCTACGAGTACGTTTTAAGCAGGGAATGGGTCCTGCCCGGGAGCGGTCACTGAAAGCCCAGTGCTGTATCGCGATCTGCGGTGATCCTTCTTCTTTTTTGGAGGTTTCGGGAAATGCATTATGCGCAGAGCTGACAACCGTTAGATCTCAATATAGGACTTTTAGTCACTAAAACCCGTCTTTCCTCCGCACCCTTCAAGGTCCGGAATTGTGTGGCACTGCTTCGCGACCATAAGGAGGGTCTCTTGCTTCAACCTGCTCATGGATCTTTCGGTAGGCTTGTTCCGAGAACCGGAGGTGCGTCTCTGAGACTCTGCGGGAAGCCTGGTTGCATGTCGCCTTTTAGTAAACCCTGGCATGGCCACATCTATGACCTTCAATTTGGGCTCTTCGACTTTGTTCTAAACGTGTCTTCTCCCTTATAAGATTGTCTATTTAAGCTACTCCCCGGGACCAGACAGCGGAGGTTTTTATTATGTAAGTGGTGATCCTTCTGGTAAATCTTTTTGCGCATAAGCCCGTTTAGGTGTTGGGCCCCGACATGCCATTCTAATGGCGACTGGAGTATTCTAGCCACGATGGTCGCAGTAAGGGTGCCCTTGCGAGTGTACGACGAGCCTGTGCGGTAAGGCCGCGAGAACCCTAAAGCCCTCTACGGTGTGCGCCGAGTTATCGGAGGCGCCGATGGTGCAGAGACACAAAACACTCGACCTTGACGTGGCATCATATATATGATATAACAAGTACACAGTTTCACAATTATTCACGCAACTATAGAGAGTGAAATACAAAGAACAAAAGTTTGCACACGTGTGGACTCGATCCGAACGTGGCACAACTCGGCGACCGCAAGCAGACGAGGTAACTACTAACTGTAACGCGCAGATGGCGAACGTGGCACACAACAGAACACTATAGTAATATAACCACGTGTAACAATACAGCGACAAAATACTGCACCCATTGCACCCGCCTTCTTTCCTGCTTGACAGAACAACAGCACGTTGTATCCAACCAGGTATAACGATTTAACGTTTTATGCATTCTACGGCGGTAACAGCGTTACGCAGCAAGCCGCGGACCACGGTCGAATCGACAAACGTAATTCTCCTTTACAGCACGTCCAATTAGGCGCAATACGTTTTACAAGACGGTTATCAGGCAGGAATCCGCTGTATTATCAACCGCCTGTCAGTATCGATTGCGGCGGAAGTCTCACACACGCATGAACCTCCCCACCGATACCTGACAAAAACACCTCGACCATAAATTAAGACGCGTTGTTAAAATCCCCAAGCCGGCTAATCAATCAATTGACTCTGCTTTGTGTTGACTTGAGCAGCGCTTCACCAGCCGCCAAAACAATGCCGTACTTGAACGTCGAGAAATTGACGTGTTTAGTTCACAGTGAACTGAAGACCTGCACATCTATTATTATTATTATTATTATTGATAATGTAATAATATTTGTCAGATTTATTATCACACATGTTGTGTAGAAAAAGTACAGTTAAAATATATGCATATGTATACATACACACATTTGGACTTATAAAATAATAGATATATAAAAGCTATGAAGCTACAACGCGAGGTTGGTCGTCTAGACTAGCTAGAGACGGCACTAGGGTGCAGGAGGCAGCATGTAGTTTACAACGTTGACACACATAAGAGTCCGAGGGATCATGGAACCCGGATGTCGCGCACAGCACGTGGTGGAAGCCATGCACGGCGAACCTAGTCACCACATGGCGGTTAGATCGGCTCGGCCCTTTCCATGCCTGGTTTTGCATCGCTCCTGTGCTAAAGAAATCCGCATCAATTTCCGCAAACTTGCACTCCCACGTTTTGAGGACGTTGACGTAGTTAGAAGATGAGGGCAAGTCGAAACGTCGTCTTAGCTCCTCGACGAATAGAGGAGTGTCCGTGAGGAGATAGACAAGTCGATTTCGGGCTGAACGATGGAGGCCCAGGACCTCGCTTGAGGTAAGCTGCCTTCAGACTATTTAGATGCTCAAGGCTGGCTGGGGTGAGATCGTTCCATATTATTTCGTTGCCGTAGGCGGCCATTGGAGCAATCTTTAGATCGAACAGTCTCAGTGCCGTTGGGATGGACAGCAGCTGCGGCTTTCTAATTGTAGTCATTGCTACTAGCGCCTTTCTGCATCTTTCCTTGATATGCTGCAGGAAACATCGGCCGTTCGACGTTAAAAGCAGTCCCAAGTAGGGAAACTTACTAACGTAGGGAAGGTACAAAACCGGCCAAACGAAGTCCATCGTTAGCAGCTAAACGCCCGCCTCTTCTAAACTTCATGGCCACTGTCTCCGTCAGATTTACAGATACATGGCTCGATGCTACACTGCTCGTCATCCCTAAAAGTAAATGTGACCCAACCCAGCTGACCTCCTGGCGCGGTATAGCGAAAAAGAGCACATGTTACAAGTTGCTCTCGTCGCTGCTCACCAGACGACTAAATCGGTTTCTAGAGATACCTGATGCTATTCCTACTGAACAGCACGGTTTCCGACAGAATCGTTCTACGATTACGGCATGCGCCAATCTGCTGTGGGCTATCAGGGAGACTCAAGCAAAATCCCAACCCCTGTACGCCGTATTCGTCGATTTTAAAGCCGCCTTCGACTCGGCGCCCAGAGACATTATTCTGCGAATTCTGGCCGAAGTTGGCGTCCCTCTTGCCCTTCTCAACCTTTTGATGGCCATCCTGCAAGGCAAGAAAATCAGAATAGATGACGGTGTGTTCAAATTGCCCCTATTTCTCCAGACTACGGGCGTGGCGCAGGGCGACAACTTGAGTCCGTTACTTTTCTCAGTTCTTATAAAGGACCTACCCGCGAAAATTCGGGGTCTAAGAAATCTGGTAGAGGTGATCTTGTACGCAGATGATCTCGTCATCTATGGGAAGAGTCGCTTTCACGGTTCAACAGGCCCTAGCCAGACTTCACGCGGCCACATCTGAGCTTAGATAATGTAATAAACATAAGGCAGCGACTAGTCATAATGAGTGATATAGTGTTGCAAAAACCAAAGACACCAAAAACGGCAATACTGCCCTCCCCCCCCCCCTGTAGTTTAAGTAGTTTAAACGGTTGTGTTTTTGTGACCTTCAGTCTTAGGCTTGCAGTTTGTCCGAAACGCACATGCGAGGGGAAAGTGAGCCGGTGAATACTGCCTGGGAATGCACAAGCTGAATTTGCGTGAATGGAGCGGGAAAAGATAAGGAGGTGAATGTTCGTTCGTCAGCCATAATAACTTACGAATTTCCTACGGCGACAGCAACTGAAACGGGCCCGAACTTGTGTAGAATCTCGATGAGTCCCTCGTTAGTTCCGTCCGCAGCGACGACGCCGGCTGTTAGCCACAGCGGTTGAGGCTCCTCCAACCTAGACAAAAGCCAAGCTCGGTCAGTGTCACGATCTGCTGTCCTGGCGTTTGCCACGTCAGGACAGCAGATTTTATACATCACAATATATAAAATATTGTGATGATTTATTAATTATTTACAATACGTTTGCACACTCGGCAGTGCTTGCCCTTATATATATATATATATATATATATATATACATACTACTGGCGCTCTGCGTGCACGTAGACATACTACTAAGTGTATCATATAATGAATATGTGGCCAATTCAATATATATAATATATATATATATATATATATATATATATATATATGTGCTTTGTAGAGAAGGCCGCAGGCATATTTGATTGTGAATTTGTTGCTATTCGATGTAACGCGTCGACAATTCTCCTAGATATATAGACAAGCCGCCGCAGGGACCCTTCCTGTAGGCCGTCACTGGCGATGTTCCGTTGCAGCTCATTGAGGAAGTTCGCCGCCCGCTAAGCCCCCGCTCTTCTTGCTTGCAGCAGGTAATATCTGTAGATATACATAGGGTGTGACAGTATGTGAAACATTTCTTTTTTCCTAATAGAATAGAGGGCGCGCTTGTATCGCTTAGAACTACGGGTAAAATGAGTACATTTTTGTATACAGATTTAACTAGCCGGATATTACTTTACAAAGTCTACGATTGCGAGGGAACTGGAAACGGCCGGATTGAGATACTGGAAACATATATCTACGTGTTCAGAACTCTTGTCCGAATGATGAAGGATATATATATATATATATATATATATACACACACATTAGACACGGGCGATAGCCTTTTCTGCAAAATTACCTGAGTAGTTATAATTGTTTGAATGTATGTAATAATGGAAATTTCAACATATATATATATATATATATATATATATATATATACAACTGTTGTGATTTTGTGACTTTCAGTCTCAGGTTTACAGTTTTGTCCGAAACGCACATACACAGGGAAGTGAGCTATTCTTGACGTGCAGATATTGTGGTTTACTATTTAAGCCTAATTGTGTTGTGATTATTATAAAATAAATTAATTATACGAAAAAAATGTTATTACATACATACTACTTAAATAAAACAAATTTAAATTAAAACAAAATGCGTCTTGTATGGGGTTAAATTTAAAACCAAATCAATGGTAATTCGATTTGTAATATGACTGTCGTAAGCCGTTTTTTTTTTGTTTCCAATGTGGAATCTCATGGAATTCAATGTTGAAAATAGTGGAGACGTTAACGGCCGCCAGGTACAGACCTTGCGCCAGATTTAACACAAGCATTATCCATGTGCACATTTTCCTCATTGTATTTGTTTTATGAGCGTGTATGACAAAATATGAATGTTCTGAACGTAAAAGATACAAATTGAGATATGATACATGATCTTGGTTATTGCAACCTGTTCTCGATACCACTATTTTTCTTTTGCTAGCCAGGTTAGATGCCTTTTAGATGAAAAATAATTTTCTTTCTTGAACGCGCTAATATGTTTACTGATATTAAATACCTCATTTTCTTGTAATTGCACATTGTTTGAAGTAATTAATGCCCGGCCAACCATATAGGTGTTGTGGCAAGGAAGCAGATTAAAGGCGAACAAGTCCAAGGCCAACCCCCTCCAAGAAGAACCCTTAAGTAGACTCCACATGCATCATGACTTCAGGCTGGAAGCTGGGAACCATTGTTGGCACGGAGGTACTGACGGAAAAAAGAGAAGGTTCAGGAGAGCTAGATTTTCGCCTGCCGTGTGAGCAAATCACTCGACTTTGAAGGACACGGGTTTGCAGGTCTTGGGGGCAAAGCACGTCGGCTGGTGAAAAGACCGCGTGTGACCCCTAGCCAAATGATCCGAGTTGCATTTGTCATCTCTCCTGATGGCCCATAGTACTGTTCCATAGAGCTCTGGGCCACCAGAAAGTGAATCTTAAGAGCGGAAGGTGTGGGTATGGGTCTCAGTGGGCCAGCATACACCCACTGGATCGAATCTCGCACTGGTTGAGATGGGGAGTGCGACCCTTTTCATTACCTACTCGCAGCGACAGAACGTCCACTAAAAACCATATTGGCATAATAAACATTAGCTACTGCACTGTCACTACCAAACATGACAATATCGTGCCCCATTCAACAAAAAAAGCTAATTTTAACAAAATAAATTACCCTATACATATATATAAACAAATGCTGCCATAATATTACACGTATTCATGCATATGCACGCATGCATACATCTGTGTGCACACTTCTGGCATAGGCTCTGTATAGTATTTTGTACTTAACAAAGAATATCTTACAGAGTATTAAGTCTACTAGAAAAAATCTCACATTCACATGCTGAGAATAGCAAAACTAACAATACGAACAACCAACAACAATACAACAGGTGGAGGAGATCTGTATGTAGAAGTGGCAAGAGAAGTGCCAGGTCCAAGACTTGGAAAAGTGAACGTGATTACAATTCGAGTCAGTCGGGCACAATCAAAAGGCTATTCGCTGATTTTGTTCCAGCATCCCCCAACTGTGGCACGAATAGCAGATGCAGACACAGATGCAGCAGCAGCAGCATCAGCAATAATGACAACAAATGCTGTGACAATTACCACGAACAGGGCTCGCACCTGCCAGACGGCGGTGGCGGGAGAACTCAATCGGCGTCCAAAATTGGAGACGTCCTTTCCCGTGCGTGATTGCCTCGTACTTCCGGCGTTTATATATATGTTATATATATATATATATATATATATATATATCTAACATCAAAACCAATTGTCGGTGGTCGATCGTAGCTGAGCTATCGTAATCTATGTGCATTGGTATCATGTCGTGGTGCATATGCTTTTTTGTTGTTGTTGTTGTTGCTCTACTTGATCTGTGCCGTTAAAACAACCCGACTAGCAGCGATAGCGCAGCTTGACGTAGCGCGGCGAAACGCGTGTACAACAAAACACACCAACAAACAGCTCATCTGCTCATGTCTTTGTCGAGAAGACGATGATCATCTGCCCATCTGTGATCCTGCGCGCGCGTCCCTACTTACGTGTGCGGTGTATATATAAAAACAAGCACACTTGCGACTGTAATTCTCTCAATAAAAAACAAAAAAAGAAGCAAAATGTTTCGCAACACGAGACAGTTGTCGACGCACAGCGGCGCCGCATTGCACTTAAAAATCCGCAGCCTGATATCTATCTACAAAGTCGCCTCTCACGTTGTCTCCGACGTCGCCATCATGTGGATGCTGCTCCATCGGTTACGAACGAAAGGTAGGGAGAGCGAGCCAAGCGAGGGGTACGAAGAGGGTGAAAAGAAGAAGGAGGAGGCGTAATGCGGGAGAGCATGGGGTAGCCATGCCAAGGTTGTCGTCATTTTAATAATATACACCTGTTACTATCGCGGCCATTCAACGATACTGGTAGGGAATAGTAGAGTTGTTGTTGTTGTTGTCCTTATTGTTTTTATTGTGGTGGTGGTGGTGGTGATGGTGGTTGTCGCCGACGACGAAGTCGTTATTAATGTTATTGTGGTGACTGTGTGTCGTTGTTATTCATCAAGATTTGTTGTTATGGTCATTGTTATTGTTATTATTTATTTGATTGTTGTTGTTGTTGTTGTTGTTGCTGTCGTTGTTGTTGATGTTGTTATCGCTGCAGTTGCAGCCTCCTGTGCGGGTCGGATGCTGGGGGTGCCTCGGGGGTGCTGCTATGCGGTCAATGCTGTCGTAATTTCAACAAGCTGTCGTCCGTTGTTGGTATCGTTATGACATTATGAAGATTATTTATTAATATAATTACTACGCCGACTACCACCATCACGACCCCCTAGTTTAGACACAAATTGCGGTGGCATTGTTATTTTTCGTATCGGCGTTGGCCCGTTGCTGTTAACAGCTACTAACGGCGGATGCCGGAGTTGTCATTGGTTGTATTGTCTTGCCTCCTACCTATGTCACTCTCGGCCAAAACAGCGGGGAATGTATCAATGGCACCAGTAATAAGGCCCGAAGTGCCTGCGCACAATGTACCTTCCTGTGTACCACCGCTTTAATAGCAACAAATAGCATAGTCAACGATACCCGCTTACGACCGAATGACGAACATCGGAAACCTTGAACGCGCGCTTGCATGTATGAGATTATACTAACGGTATATAGGTATATACACACGTGCTTTTTATAATCAGGGATTTAAAATTGGTATGTACATAGTCGTGAGCCATAATTTATATGTATATACAGGTAATGGCAGATCTTTAATGATAATAGCAAGAGAGAAAAGTAACACACAGTGACGCCTCACTCGGACCTTCTCTGCGACCGTGTTTGGGTCGCGCCGTTCTTGTCGGCACCACGAAGTAAGGACATCACGGTGTCGTCTATTAGTATGCCTCGACATAGATCTTTAGGAGGGACGTCATAGGGACCTGGCAGGCATAGGCTCGTAGTCGGTCAGAAGACACGGCCCTACTACAACAGACTTGTCGAAGCTGTGCCTTGTCGCGGTATTTTCCACGGAATAATAGACAGAACAATTGAATTTGTGTTATTATTATTATTATTATTACAATTGTGAGGTCTGAACGTATTATTGCCAATTCTTTAAATACTATTTCACTCCATGGCGCATAAAATAGATGCCGTGTTTCCTCTGCAAACGGCCAAAACAACGCTTTCCTCAAGTCTAAGTCAAATTATTATTATATTATTATTATATCCGAGTGTGACAAACCACTGTGTCTCATTCGTAACCTAGCTGAAACGAAGGAACTACAGGTACTAACAGGATTAACAGCGGCTTTAATTTTGAGTCAAATCACTTTTTATATATTCTTGTATTAACGTCATAAAGGATTAATGTAAGCTATTAGGCAAGTATGTAACATAAGTCTTCCTGTGGAGAAAACCAGGCAGCCCATTTATATTGTTATAGAAATACAGCTGTTACTGGTAACGTATATGTAGTCAATTACTGATCTTCAAATCGCAAGTTGGAACAGTTAACGTTGTTTATATGCGCACAGGGTCTTCCATAACCGTATGTACTTATTTTAAGGTTTGGTAGAACTAGGCAAGAAAATATTTGCCCAATGGAAGGAGGGGTCGGAAACGTATTGGCAAACTATTACGATTCTAAGCGTGAAAGTTCACCGTAAAATTGAACAAGTATGGCTGTTAAAACAGTTTAGCTTCTCAGCAACTGCGTAAAGCAGCACTATCACTTTCATACAAAAAATGGGCATTACATTTGCTTTTGCATAAGAATAGTCGTTTGGGCGTACATTTTTAGTCGTAATGGTAAAATTTAACGGTTTTGTACGCAAAGGCTCCAGCGTAAGTCATAGGAACATATCGACATTTGATGACTTTCATTAACCTTGCTATTTGCCTTTTGCTAGCTTGCGTTTGGTGTAATTCGGATTATGCAGAATTTTCCGCCAAACTCGCCGGTATAGTTAGTGTTTCATCTACGAGAGTCCCAGTGTTACTCCATATTGCCCTGTAGAACCGGCCATCTCTGCCATTCCATCCCATCGACGCTAAGAGCGCTCCATCAAAGCATCACCTACACTACTATTCAATCATAACGCAGCAAATCTGTCGAAATGAGCGGAAAACGATTTGGCTCGATACTAGCAAGCTTTGCGTACTAGCTAAACGTAGAATAGGGCACAAAAAGGTGAGCCAGCCAATTAAGTTGATTATGGCGACTACGCGGACGGGGGTGTCAGAACATTTGTTGGGTAAAAGCGACACGCCACGTATGCTTTATACCTAACTAAAATGCTACGACTACTACAACTACTTTTACTAACACTTTGCACGGTTGCTGCCGATTCCGATAACCGTAGACGGCACTGCTAACATATCGAGCTTTTTCGGCATGCCGAAGCACGTAGTAAGGGTGACCGCCATCACAGCCAAGGTTCATCGTCTCGTTCTCGTAGCGACCGAACGTGCAATCAATGCCCTGCTGCTCGGAGAAGTTTGGCGTTGAGCCGAATCGCCGCAGCAATGCCGACTCGAGCACAGACATCGCAGTGAAGCTGTAGCAGGCGCCGCATTGCCTCTGATTCTGTAACAGGTACAACGGGCTGGTAAACATGGAATGGCGGTCGTATATCGTAGGTGTAAACACAAACAAACAATTAACAAGAACGATACACGCTTAATACACATCAATCTACAGGGTACTTCTATCGATTAATTTGCTGTTGTCTTCTCTTGAGAGAGAGAGGGAGAGATAGAGAGAGACGCGTACCCTAGTCTGTTCCCGTAGACTCCCTTCTGTTCTCCATTGGCACCTATTGACTACAATTGACTATGTATCTACCAACACTATCCTCTACACCTCATGCGGCGAGCCGTCCGTATATATGATGTAAACATGCATATACGTGTATAGTGGTCGTTGTTGCGAATGGCCTAAAGCCGAGGAGGATATACTGGTTAACTAAACCGCAAACTATCACGTTTGCCACGTGGATATAGGCTGGGAATGATTAAATGCTCACAGCTATAGCGAAAGGAATGTGACCTGCGACAGTGCATCTTACTTATCATGATGTACGAGTATATACTATACAGTCACGCGTGAGTCTCGGCGTAACGCGGCTAGAGTAAGCTAATTTGTGTACAGAAAATGGCGAAGTGAACCAGGCAGTGTGAAAAACGAGAGTGTACCTGTTACGTACCTTAACCGGTGTGACAAGTCCTAGCTCGGCAAAGTTAAGGTACCGCTCGGCGACCCTTTTGGCGACAGGTGTTCGGGTAAAGGGAATTCGCTCCGCGATCGGCCTCCTAATATAGCCCGTCCGCATGCGGATAAAGTCTCGCTGTTCCATGAGACTCTCTGGATAAAACCTCAAGGCAACTGTTGAGTTCTGGTTGACCACGTTGTTCCACAAAATTCTCGATTCCAGCTGAGAGAAACGCGACTGTTGCACATGGCACTTAATGAGATCGGTCAGTCCTGAAATAGATCACATATATGTAAATATGTGTATGTATATATAGATATTACGCTGCCGCTCTAAGCGCCCCTGATATAAAAGAGTGACATGTGTATTTAGGTATACATGCCAAGCGAACAATAAATCAATATATATCGTTTCTAAGACATATGAGCAATTCCTAGGCCGTAAAGCTAATATCTGAAAGATCTTACAATAACGGCGCTGCATCTAAATTGCTTCAGCTCAGAATTTATCATACCCATAATAAAAGTTAAAAAAGGTTGCCGAAGACTCTTATTTCGCAATACTCGACAATTTCGGAATTAAAAAAAATAGTAAGTGACTTGAAAATATTTTAATAGTAAATCACATAATAGAGCTTGCTCAGCTTGGACTTACATAGCATCAGTCAATATTCACACAACGTTCAGAGATGACGTATGCGTGGCCAATGTATTCATATTAATCAAACGAGCGCGCATGACTCCCCTGTTTGTGAAAATAGAGCGTCTGAATCACACTCCTGTAAGCAATTTTATATAATCGACACTTTACTGAATAACTTCTTAGTAAACTATATGAATCAAACGCTTTATCCAGGGTAGAAAGGAAGAAGAAAGAAACATACATTTTGCATATATGCATGTATGTCATATTCCGTGTCTCTTAAAGCAGCTCAGGGACATTTTGCTCTCTCCTTTTTTTATATTCAATTGTAGTTATATACATTTCTATTTGCCACAAATGTCAAATAGCTTGATTTTCTGATTATAAATTAAAGATTTACTTCCCAGTTTACTCAAGAGTATGTTTACGTATATATACTCAAGAGTATATACACGACTTCATCACATACCGCAACGAAGATGACTGAAGACTAACAAATTACCATCACCAGCTTTTCCCACGTTCGTCTGTGTGGGAAATTAATTAACTTATAGTTCGCAAGTTCTTTCGCAAAGTCAAACAGAATAAACATGGTTGTTAGCGTTAATATAGATTGTAGCGTCCATAAGAAATCTATACTTTGCTCGACTGGGTTGCGTTTGCTGTTTACAACACATACGTCACAAGGCAATGTAAAGTTATGCCCCCTTTATCAATCACCACGTCTACCTATGTAAGATGGCTATCCCATGCAAGTGTCTACTAGTTTACAACTACGGTGTCTGCAACTTGTCGTTGCTTAAACCCTGTTCAAAAGAAGCAGTTATATATATATATATATATATATATATATATATATATATATATATATATATATAACTGCTCCTTTAAACAGGGTTTACGCAACAACAAGCGTATATATACAGTGCACACGTTCTCAGGAGACCATTGTATAGCTCCATCAGTATTCTTAATACATAGAACATTTCCATTATATATATATATATATATATATATATAACTGCTCTTTTTAAACAGGGTTTATGCAAGCGATATATAATATATATACACGTTTCTCTCACTCTATATATAGGAGTGGAGGAGCGGAGATGAAGGACAGAGAGGAAGTACGGGATATTCGGAGGTAGGCCCTCGTATCTTTACATCTCTTCGCTAGTCGACAGGGGCTCTCTCTGCTAAACTAAAGTGTGTTTCGTCAGTGACTCGTAGGCATCAAACGGCCGGCTGGCTGGTAGAGACCGGTGAGTCGGTCGGGGCCCATCGGGCAGTAGCGGCGGCTGTAGGGGCGACCGTGGGGTGGCCGTGGGGTAGCGGCGGCGACAATTGAGGAAACAACGACGCTTGACAACAGCGGAAGGTAGGTAGGTGTCTTGCCCACCACGATCTTGATGATCATGAAGATCTCAGCGTCGCGACCAGACGATTTGGTGTTCCTACAAATCATCGTTGCCGGTTGTTTTTGTTGTTGTTGTTGTTGTGGTCGTTGTTGTTGTTGTCGTTGTTGTTGTTGTTGTTTTGTTGTTTTTTTGTGTGCCGATCGCTGTGGCGGTGGACAATTTTTGCCGATTAACCGCCTAGCAGCGCCACGTTGCGCTATGCGACGCCAACGAACCATTCCGAGCGGAAATCAAGCCCACGACCAATGGGCTCTTTTTCTGACTCATCTCTATCACTCTCTCTCTCTCACTTGATTTCTTTCACTTTCCTGTAGTTCTCTCGATTAGTTCCCCCGTCTGTCTGTCTGTCTGTCTATCTGTTTATATCTCCCTATCTACCTCGTTGTCTCCACAACACGATAACAACGTAGTAGCAACAGCATCAATAGCCAAAACGGCAGGCGATATTTCCCTTAGCCCAACCCCTGATCATCAGAGCGGGGGGTGGTGGGGTGGTGGGGTGGTATATTTCGATTGCTCAAGCAGCACGTCGACGTCTTTCAACCTCAGTCATCACGACGTATACCAAGATCTAGACACAAACACTCGAACATTGCGTACGCAATCCTTGCCCGCTTCCCCCACGAGCAGCCGGCGCCTATATTCGGCTGCAAAAATCGCTGCAAGAACCGAACGGCGCTAGACTCCAATGATACACGGGGGTTTGCCGTGACGTCATCGTTTCCGTTGTTGCCTTCATTGTCGATGACGTCGTCTAAATGATCGTCGTCTTTATTGTCATTAACGTCATCATCGTCTGTGTCTTCTGCGGCGACTTCGTCAGCAGCGAGTCAGCGAGTCTTCTGTATGCGCACAGGCCGTCAGCACAGAAGCTGCTGCTGTTCGCCCCCCTTCGCCGACGCCAACATGGTTAACGGCTGGCGTCGAATAGTGATCGACTGTTGTAATGAATTGCCTATTGCTACAACATACTCGCATGGAAATAGCCTTTTGATACATGTATATATATATATATATATATTGTTGAGCGAACGGCCGGAAAATGGCCTCACGACAAACGGAGACAAATATTAAAGACCAAAAAATGGCTAGTATAACGTGAGAATAAAAAAGCTCTCTGACTAATAGTGATCACAGTAGTGAGAATAAGTCGCTGTGACGTCACTGAATCTTGGGCAGCTATTCAATTCAATTCAAGTGCTCCTTTATTGTTTTCAAAGGGTAGATAATTATATACATGGTTAATCACAAAAATCCTGTATTCAGTATATACAATGCACAATATAAGATACATAAAGGACATATTATCAGTGAACTGGAGAAAGAGCACCATTTCTTATTGTTGCCGTTGTTTTATTTTCTGTTACTGCCGTTCTTATTGCCATCCTTTGTTGTTACTGTCGTTCCTGTTTCTGCTGTGATTATCACTATTATTGGTATTGCATTTCAATGTATTGCTGCTATTTTTGTTGTAAGTTCTGTATTTCGCATCGAAATTCGCTTTCGTTTCCACTTACGTATTTGTTGCGATTGCACCCCCCACTTTTATAGCCGCCCATACTTCGCCACTGGTGTTATTATTATTATTATTACTAATAGTAGCAATTCTGAGTGCGTATTTATTTATATTTTTATACCTTCTGTATATTATTAATTAATCTTTATGTTTCTCACTACCAATTGCAGTATTGTAACCTATCATAATAATTACAAATAACACAAGTTTTGTTGTTATAAAGTCGCTTATCCATGTACTGGCTGCTTTTTCGTTGCAACTACCGGTTTATGCAACAAAATATTCGAACAGCGATTCTGTAATCAAACTTCAACTACTACTTCTCTCTGACGGCGTGCAATTTGGTAGGCGTTTGTTTCACGCAGTTTTACGGAAAGCAAAGACAGAGAACTCTGCCTACTATAGAGCCTATAAAAATATAAAAGTGAGTCAATATAATGTACGCTATATGCTACATATTCGAACTATATGTGTGATAAGGTTATTTTTTCAATCATAATCAAACCAAGGATACAAGAAACGCGTTGTTTACGTGACGTTTATGAAGCATAGTCCGCAAACGACGCGATATATATATATATATATATATATACATACACATATACATATATTTATTTTGTGTCTTTAAAAATACAATTGTCTTGTATGAACGTTTCAAATAATTATAGAAATATTAAAAGCGGTTAAAGCTATCCTCCTGTGCGTCCGCACCTTGACTGCGCCGAGTCGCATCTGATAGGCTATTCAACGACGGTACCGCAGCACACGATGCCGCGTGGTACCTGGGGCATCTTTCACCGCATCTTGTACAGATACATGTATATGCAGGTGCATGAAACCCCCCCGTCCCGCATAAAACGTGATGAAAGCCATGAACAGCAAAGCGCGTGAGAACGTGTCGGTTCGTTCGTCCGGCCTGTTTCCATATTTCAAAGGTAATCGCACCCGTGCTATAGAAATCAGGATCGATCTCCGCCATTTTCTCGTCCCAAGAGCTGATAAATTGCGCGTAGGCCGGAGTGGAAGGGAGCTTGAATCTACGCTTTAGGTCCTCTATAAGCAACGGCGTGTCACATAGCAGATAAACGTATCTGTTTAGCGATGTACGATGCAGACCTAGAGCTCGTTTCAGGAATGCAGGCTTAATCCGCTCGAGCTTTTCGAGTTGCGCCGACGAGAGATAATCCCAGATGACCTGTATTCCGTAGGAGGCGACTGGCGCTACCTTCATGTTGAACAAAGACAGCGTCGTTCGTAGGGATAGTCTCGAAGGAGTTCGTATACTAACACTCGCAACCAGCGCTCGGCGCGCTCTGTCCGTAATGTGCTCCACGAAGGACCGACCGTTTGTAGGGAGTATCACATATACATATATATACGCAGATACCCCTTTAACACGGTGCGGAGAGACCACATGGTAAGAGTGGTGGATCCGAAAACTCCTCATATGTACAACTATGCCCTGGCAGCCTACCGAAAAACTTCCATCCTGATGGCGTCGAATGGCGTCATTATGTACTCAGAGACAGGGGTACAGCAAGGCGACCCGCTGGAGCCGCCCTTGATCTGCCTCGCCGTTGATAACTTACACATCGCATTGCTATAATGCTCACTTAATTTATGGTACCTAGAAAATGCGCTCCCTGGCAATTGCCTGAAGGTGTCTTAAAATGTATCATCCGTCATCATTCGGTGGCCCTGCGGCGAGACTTACTGTCATCAACGACACAATTGGCGCAGCCCTCCGATCGGGTGTATTCTCAGCGATACTCAAGAACACGGGTTTGTCTCGGGACGACCGAAGAAGGTCTGATAGTATGACAATGATCTCGTCGAGTAAGCGAAGCCCCTGGTATGGATTGGATGTAACTGTGCCGGACTCACTCTCGCCTTGTGTATGATCCCACGAAGCGCATTTCAAAGGCAGTACATAGCTGAGGGGGGCGAAAAGAGTCATCGTAAGTGCACAAACGTTAGACGGGGGTACAGCTACATACCATTTGATTTTGATACTTTTGAGGCCTGATTGATGATTATGATGTCCCATGACGGAAACATTTTTAGTCGAGTTTACATTAAACTGTGTAACTTTACGGGAAATCAGTAATCGGGCGAATTTCTTCGGCAAAGGAAAGTTCGACAAAAGGATCTCAATCTAAATGCCACGATGCAACGTAGCGGCGGTGATAGGGTCGTTGGCGCAATGAGCCAGTCGTGGACTGAGCCTGGCTGATGACGGATGCATAAGTGGTATACGAACGGTCTCTAAGTTGTATCTATCAACCCTATTAGTTAACTTCGCCGACGAGAAGTGTCGAGTTGGCAAATATAATTACAAATGCTTATATAAGCCCATGTCATTCATAAGAGAAGAACTCACCTAACCAAAAACGGTCACCGGCTCTTCGAAATAAAACTAGCGTGATCGTATTTATTGTTCGACGGTATAAGACTGCAAACGTTAATACAATGTTCTATATAGTGATTATTGTTCAACTGCCCTTCGAAAAAATACGGCGCACGAAATGAGTCAGAGGCGAAAAATGAAAACGATTGTAATCACGGATCTACCGCCGGCCAATGCTCCTAATTTCTATTCACCTTAGCTAATAATTTGACAGCTAGCATGATCTTGTGCGTCTGCGACATACAGATGCGTTTGTGCCAATGCACTGACAAATACCAACGATATTTTTATCGATTTATATCGAATATTTTTGTGTGGCAATTATATAAATCCACTACCAACAAAAAACGTCATTAATTAGCATATTAAATAAGGCGTGCCATTTTTTTCCTGCTTATGTTGACTATTTCTTGTGGACGATACCACAGGGCGCCCGCCAACAAATTTGCCTTGTAGCGTCGCATTCTACATGTGGAGACACGGCACAATATAAACATATCGTTCAAGGTAACAACTGGGCCGCTAACCTGTTGCAGAATTACATTGTGCATATAATGCTTTTGGAGTCTCTGTTGTTTCTTTATTTTTGGCATATTTATGCGCGTAAATTAAAACGTCGATATGATGAAGCTTTGTAAATACACTACGTTTGAACATGACCTTAAACGGTGGCGATAGATAAGAAATCAGCTTACCGAGATTCGCACAGAGCGCTTGTTTATGCTCTCGAAGTTCCTCAACGAAGGCTTTCTTCAATTCACTCAGCTGATGCCACTGTGGACGATCATGATCCTGGTCATAATCATTCAGCGCTTGCAACTGTTCTGCGTAGACTGTCAACTGTGTAGCCGTTCTGACCGCGAGTATCGCAACAAAATAGGCACCAAACCCCATGACGTTCGGTTGCATTTGGTTTGCATTAACTATTAGTTATTAAACAAGTGTAGCTGATTGTGTCTTTGTTTCCCACTCTTGTTCACTGTGTCTTTTTATCTTGAACCGAATTAAGCTATCCGCGCGTCAGACTTTGAACGTCTCCGTCAGTTTAGACGTAGTATTTTGTCATGTGTTCGTAATGTTGAAATAACGGAGCACTAAGTCCTCACGGTCTGCCGCACTAACTGCACTCAGTGAGCTCAACGAGATACGAACCAATCCGCCATTCGAAGTACACTTTTCGTTTTCACCTAATCCTACGATAACTCAATCCCAAAACGTGCGCAGGTCATGAACTCGCGGTGCAGATGATGATGCTTGCGCTACATTCACACGGCACACAGGTTTATGTGGTAGATAGACTGCTCACTTAGAAAAGGCACGAGAAAAATGCCGGTAACAAATACTAAATTACGGTAGGTAACGAACAAACGCAGCAATTCCCGGTTGAATACGAAAAACAATCTGTTTTATTAAGAGCGCCAACGAAGCTTAAAAGCGGGGCACCAGTTACTGTTGGAAGCGCATGACAAAACCTACAGAAACAAGAGGATCGCTGTGTGGGCCGTAACAGGTACTGCCACTCTCACCGCTACTCCAACCAGGTAAGAGAGGAAGGAGTAGCCATTGCAAACCTGATAACTCAGCCGGTTGTAAATGAAACCTTAAACAGCCATGCCGATAACTACGACAACATCATCAACAACAACAACGCGAAAATGATAATGCAACAAAAACTAGATGAACATGTGCTAAGCGGCCGATCGGTAGCACGTGTTCATCTGCTATCACCCTTTAACGAACAAGAGAAGGAAGAAGAAAGAAATAGGCGACTCACTGAGGTAGGCGAGCTATTAAGCAAGACAACAAAAATAAGAAAGTGAATTAAGGTATATCAATGTTCTGCAGAAAAACTGCGGTAGGGCGTAGGAACAAACAAACAATGTAGTAAACCCATTCGAGAAGGAGATAGCATTCGATTGAGGAAAATTAACCAGCAATGCCAAATTCTATCTGCACCTATCTACCTAATAAAACAGAGCCAAAGCCGGCGTATTGTGACAAAATGAAGCCACACAAATATGCAGGCAGATGACGGGGATGCAAACAAATCTAGATATTTTCAAGGTTCGTGGCTTAAGAACTAACGACGTTGAACTAATACTAATGTTAGCGTACAGCAATGGTTGGCAATTCCTCGTTATTACTACTACCACCAATATGCCATATCTGAAACGTCATCCTTGCAGCACAGACTTTCCATCTTAGGGGAACGCCACGTTGTCCACCTCTTTGTGGAAACGCTGTGACATCCACTCCTCCTTCTCCTCCGAGATTATCAACGCCATCGAGTTGATGATTTTATTTGAAAACTAACTGTAACAGAATTTGTTCCCTCGCTAGCTCGTTCTCGACCCCCCCGCCGCCAAACGCTGGATCCTTAGATCACGGATAGCTGATACAGCAATGGCCGCTCGCGTTGTTGACGTCCTTATCAGCCAGAGCGGATGCAGTATGAGATACCTTTCCCGGGATACTGGACTTTTCTTGCGCTCCGGGTGTCCGGCTGACGACCACGATCCACGTCATTTATGATCGCCACAGAACAGAGCCTGCCTGTTCCCCCCGCCCTTTTATGTTCGTCCACGACTAGACCAGTGCGTTAAGGACTCACTGACCGCACGCTGCCAGCTGTAAAATATATTAGACGTATATATATGGATTTAGTATTCGCTTGAAATTCATACCTAAGTACTATGTCATCCTTTTATATCAGAGGCTAGAGTGGCAGCATATGACGACATGTTGGAATATCTTTAGGGTTTCTTCGAACTGCCTTGTAGTACTCTCATCGGTATGGCTTATCGTCAAGCATTGCTCAATAAGCATTACTCCAAGAAAATTAGATTAACAATATAAATCTAACCGGGTATATATATATATATATATATATATATATATATATATATATATATATACTTAATTATACTCAATAAGCATTAGATTAACAATAGAAATCGAACCGGGTATATATATATATATATATATATATATGGCGTCCCAATAAACCGACTTTTCACGTATAGAGAAGACACGTGAAAAGTATGCTTGAAAAAACTTTTGATCGCATAATTTGTCATATTTGTAGCGGAATCTTAGCGGTACGGCATCTAGTCTCTTTTTAAGGCTGGGGTAGTCGCAGGTTTAGTAACATTAACTTAAATAAAACACAAATAAAGATGTCCAAAGGCGTTGAATCGCACGATCAATACACAATCAAGCAATACCTCGTGCAATAAAAACCATCAAATTGAGAAACAAAAACTGGGTTATCATGCTCGCTACTGCACACCGTGGACTGTGCATAACCGGTAGCGTTTTAGACGGGGAATGCACCAGTGTTGCTTCCACTCCAAATCCGCGCCAAGCAGGATACGTCGGGAATGCAATTTCTTCTCACAAAAGTCACGTGTTATTTCGACACTTCAAATGCGACGATTCTGCCCGTTTACAGAGTCAACAGCATGAAAATGAGTATCATCGCACATGATTTTGTTGGAAAACGATGGAGAATAGCACGATACCGAATGGGTGTTCCCGAACGTGCAAATCGAATTTTTCAACAACCTTCATTTTTTTAAATTAAACTATAAGAAGCGATATATATATATATATATATATATATATATATATATATATATATATATATATATAGCGAGAGAGAGAGAAACGATTGAACTGATACCTGAACCGAAACAGTTGATTAAAGTGTCAATTATCTAAAGATAACTTTTTTTTTTTACCCTGCAGCCTTGGGTAAGAGGCATAATGAGGAACTCTGTTTCCTTCGAATGGAGAGAAAGGCCTATGAATTTCTATTGCACATTTAGTTTACGGGTCCCGAAAGCAAAGGGGATTCTTCATATTCATGCCGAACTCTGTAAGAACACAACCGTATAACGATGACGTAGAAATGGTTGATAGTGGCAAAAATACGGAATGAAGGGTAAACCTAACTTTGCCTTGGGCAATGTGGCAAATGTGGGTAAATAGGGATCCAGACGGCCTAGGTCAGACTGTCTAATGCTACATCGGTGTTGCAAACAAGGAGGAAAAAGGCTGAAACCTTAGCCAGTACCAGAATTTCGCCAGCACGGAAGGCAGGCATTAAAGCAACTAGAGCTCGCTAGGTGCTGCAAGTTCAACAGACCCATGCCGCGAACTAAAACAGCTAGCGAGACGAGCAAAAGAGACTTCCAGCGGCGGTAGCGCAGTCCACCCGGTTGCAGGCGGTCCCGGTCTGATCCGCTTCGATGTCTCGCGTCTTAAAGAAACAACGCGATGCTGTGCAGGGTCTGCCTGGATCTGCCGAGAACATCTCATTTGTAACAGTCAATGACATGCCTCGCACATCGGCGACAGATGTCGGACGGCTATTGCCTCTATTCACACAGAGGTGAGAGATCTTCGACGACTGTCTCTGAGTGCTGCATTGCGTCTTTTTGAGCTTAAGATTGTGCCAATGTTGAGCTACAGCCTTGGCAGGGTGTGGGGCCATCTTTCCGCCGCAAATTTTGCGCAGCTAGAAAGATGCTTCACAATATATATGAAGCGCGTTCTTTGCTTGCCGCGCACGGCAAGGAATCGCTTTGTGTACCTGCTAGCGGGTTGCGGACCGGCAGTGGAAATAATCAGAGTCAGGCTTAAGTCACCTATTACAATGCCACTTCAACAATTTTTGTTGGAGTGGCAGGGAAAAGTGACCGAGGCCTCGGCTGAGGTAGCGCAGTTAGATGTGTACCTCACCAGGGAGCTTTGGGAGGGAATGGCATGCACTAGCCGGCACGTGTACACAAGGTACATTGTACATGGCTATCATCACTTGGTGTGTTCAACTCAAGGATTTCACCAAGTTGGCGATCAATGTCGTTGCCGGTTCTGCTCGCAGGTATGCGCTAAATACGACGCAGCGAGCTGCCAGTCGCATCGGCGGTCTTTGCATTTTCTTGCCCGGTGGGACGGTCGCTAAAGTGTTAAAATTGTATATAATGATGATTGTATTGTATTTATGTACCATCTTGAAATGCAAAATTATTGCGAAATAAACAATATGTATAATGACATGCCTCGACCAGTATGCATGGAAACGTCGCTTTCTTGAGCTTTGAATTGAATCTCTCTCCTCCCGAGTTTGTGTCACAGAAAAAACAACGAGCCATAGTTACCATCGCCAATTCTGATGGAATGGAAGAACGAACGGCGTTTTCCAGTGCAGCCTGCTCATGGGGCTGCACAGGATATTCGGATCTCCTAGATATTTTCCTATACACCTTGCTCGCTCGGCTTGCTCCATTAGCTCATCACAGAACGTGACTTGCCCAGAGAGATATGGGCGGTTGTTATGATCATAGTAAATATATATATATATATATATATATATATATATATATATAAAGTGTGTTGCAAAAAATTAGCAACTCATATTTTTTTGCGATAATTTCGGCTTGGTTTATTTGAATGGCTTGAAATTTTAAGCGCATGATGTACATGACGAAACATGAGTATAGTGTTGATTTCATTGCAATCTCAAAATCGGTTCATACAAAAAATAAAAAAGTGTGAAAAAACAGTGTTGCAAAATATTAGCAACAATAACATGCTAACAACACAGCTCTTTTTTGTAAAGGATAGTCGATACTACAGTTGATATTCGATCCCAGAGATCAAATGTCAGGAATATTGTCTAGCTAAATCAATCGTTATATAGCTGCAAAATATTCTACAGCTTAGTCGTTGTTCCGAACGAACGACGAATCTTATGTTTAAATCATGGGTCGTACAAAGGATCTTTCGGATAACAAAAAGACGTTGAGGCATATGCTGAGCTCGGTCATACAGTAACTGCTATAGCAACCAGATTAGGACGGCATAAGAGCACCATCAGCAGGTTCTAACACCCTGGAGTGAACCAAAGGTGCAGATCTAACAGTGGGCGTAAGCCAGTTTTGACTATTCGAGATCGGCGAAGGATCATACAGTTGGCTACTCATGACCAAATGTCTTCTTCCAGGATCAGGACTACTTTGGGAGTGCCAGTGCACCGATCCACAGTGTACCGAGTGTTAAGTTCTAACAAAAACGTGCGATACGCGAAAAGGAAGCTTATGCCGCGACTGCAACCGAAGCACATTGTCGCACGGCGTGAATTTTCGCATAGATACCAAACTTGGGATAACGAGTGGAAAAACATCGTCTTCTCGGATGAAAAGAAATTTAATCTCGATGGCCCTGACGGCTGTCAGTACTATTGGCACGACTTACGGAAGGAACCTAAATGGTTCTCGAAACGTGTGGCCGGTGGTGGCTCTGTGAAATATTGGGGCTCGTTTGGATATAATGGGAAGTCTGATCTAGTCGAGATTGTGGGCCGAAACAATTCTGACATGTACCAGCGCATTGTCGGTTCCCAGTTAGAAGCCCACTTCAGAAGAATTGGGGGACCTGACGCAGTTTTTCAACAAGACAACGCCACGTTTCATACCTCGGCTAGCACTATAGCCTTTTTTCAAGAACAAGGAGTGCCACTTTTTGACTGGCCGGCATTAAGTCCAGACCTGAATCCTATTGAAAAATCTTTGGGGACATTTGGTAAAGCAGATTTACGCAAATGGTCGACAATATAATCATTTGTCGGACCTCAAAGAAGCTGTCCAGCAAGCATGGACTAATATTCCACTTTCGTAACTACAACAGCTCATTAACTCCATGAAAGACCGAGTTTACGATTTGATTCAGAAGAAGGGACGAAAAACCCGTTTCTAAAATTAAATATGTAGTTTCAAATGAGTCATACAGCCCTGCTAAGAATCGAATACGCTGTAAGGCGCTATTGTTGCTAATATTTTGCAACACTGTTTTTTCACACTTTGTTATTTTTTGTATGAACCGATGTTGAGATTGCAATGAAATCAACACTATACTCATGTTTCGTCATGTACATCATGCGCTTAAAATTTCAAGCCATTCAAATAAACCAAGCCGAAATTATCACAAAAAAACATGAATTGCTAATTTTTTGCAACACACTTTATATATATATATATATATTTATTTATATATTCGTAATCTTATTCTTAATTCTGCTGCAAACTATATCAAACAGAATAGCGAGGTTTCATGGTATAATTGGTCGCTTAAGTTCCTTACCGGAAACTTAAGCCTTCTGGATAAACCTTATTGTGGATGGCCTATTATGTTTGAGGAAAACCGCTTGCGCGAAACTGTGGAACAGAATCCCCGATGGACGACGCGTCAATTAACTATAGAGTTCGAGATGTGACACACAACTATCATCACTCGCCTTCGCGCCTAAAGTTTTGCGTCAAGGTTAAATCAATAGGTACCTCATATATATATATATATATATATATATATATTTTTTTTTTTTTTTTTTTTTACTCTTTCCCGTTTTTTTTCAGAGGTTCTTGGTGTTTCTTTACAGTCTCAAGGCAAACTGGAGCCGATTTGTCATTGGTGTACCTGCAAAATTGTTAAAGCTATCAGCTTGTTCGATTGCAGGGCCTCTGACTTCCATAATAAATCGTTCGTTTGAGTCCTGAAACTTCCCAGCACGGTTGAAGAGTACAGCGGTACTTCCTTTATTCAAGAAAAAGGGTGAGCTAAACCGCGCAGTAAATTACAGGCTGATATCTGTCGTTGACTATATCTCAAAAGTCATTGAGAAATGGGTGTTATTCAGGCTTAATCGACACTTGGAGTCGATTAATTTCCTATTACCTCGCCAGTACGACTTTCGCAGGGGTAGGTCGACTGACCTAGCGCTGGCCCAGTTATGGCAGCGGGTGTCTAATTCGGTGGAGGCAAACAAGTTTTATCTTGCGGTCTTCTCTCAGGACGGAGACAACTTTAATGTAGATTTGCACCAGTCTCTCCTAAATGTTGACATTGCAATTGACATTTTTAATACGTTCGGTATAGTTGTCAATGCCGATAAAACTAATTTTATAGTTTTTCGCTCATCGCCGAGACATCAGGCATTGCCTAGCAACCAACTACTCGAGTTACGGAACATTGAGCTTTCGCAGACAGTCAGGTGTCTGAGGCTCGTTCTCCACGAAAATATGAGGTGGCCACATATAATATAATGCACCCAAGTTCTATGCTGTGGTATCGGCGCTGCGCAGAATGAAATTGATTGGGGTCCCTACAGAAAGCTTACTTGTGGTGTACAAGACCGTGCTCTTACCAGTGCTATGATATGGTATCCTTCTCTAGGGTGGTGGACATGACGGAGTCAGAGTAATACAGAATGATGCACTCAGAGCCATTTTTTCTAGGAGACGAAGAGATTCGGATCGTGATTTAATCGATATGACCTACTTAAAATGGAAAAATTTACACGCTGGTAGCTTCTATGCTAGCATGTCAAATTTCGCGAGGTATTATACCCGCGTAGATTGTGTTTTCACTAGTTCCCACCCTAAATCGGACCAGGCGCCAGGCGTTCAACATCTTTTGCAGTGCCTTCAGTATTCTTGATGTCTAGTCAACACTCAATTGCATGCCGCCTGCCAGAAACCTAGACTTGCGTTCCTAAAAATATTAGATGCCTCGCATCGAAGCACCCCTTTACTCGCGAACCAAAAAACGGCTTTTAATTTAACAGTCTGAATCAGGCCGGTGATCTAGTTATATCCTAAATCGGGATCATTAGTGCTTTGTATAAAAATCACCTTTCCAGATTAAATTAGTTTTTAAGTGTGTTTTTACCTGATGTGTTTGTGTACTATGTAGATGCTGTATGAGTGTACCAATGCAATTGCGCGTATATGTGAGAGCGTGTTGCCTCACTTATTGCTCCGCATTGTAACAAACACTGTATAGAAGCCCTAGTGAATATACTTATTGTGATAACGGATTGTGTAATGCGCCTATTTAAAGCATTCTTTGAAATATTGTCGAGTGTGATCTTTGTTTCGGTGTTTGATTTATTTTGTAACCACTTTTGTTTACCGAGAACTTAAGCATCACAAGATGCAGCTCCTTTGAGTAAACCACGTTTGAACTTGAAAAAATATATGTATATATGTATGTATATATAAGGCGAGCACTGCTGAGTGTGCAAACGTATTGTAAATGATTATTAAATCATCACAATCTTTTCTATATATATATATATGCTTCGCACTAGCCATGTGGCTATATGAAGTATATATTTATTCTTAATTATTTAGCTCATAACGGGGTGTAAACAATTGTTCCCCAGCTTATATATCTATATATATATATATATATATATATATATATATATATATAAGGAAAGTCACAAAACAACCCAAGTTCAACAACGTCACAAAGCATCATCGCGTGATGTCATTCTGGACTAAACTGAAATACTAGATCCAATTAACAGAATGGCCACGGCTGCTCTAATTCTCACGAAGCAGCACAGATGTACAACGGCTAGAAGGTACAACAATACTGTTGTTAACAAAGCCTTGCCCCAAGTGGTTTTGCGGCGGCCCGTTTTAACAATGCTCGTTAACCGCTCGCGTCGGAAATGTGACCCTTAATTTGTGGCGACAGCGAATTGCGGTCGCGCTGTGTAAACATATTACCACAGCTTTCACAGCAATCAAAGAAGGTCAAGTATAATATATGTATGTATACATATACGTACAACGTAATATGCAAACACGGTGTTATGCTTTTAAACATTAATTGTCTACTACTCGTGCTCTACGCTAGCTGCACGCTGCACTGTGTCGCTTGAGCTTGAACGCAGCCAAAGGAGCATGTTCGACACCTGCGTTGTGTCTTTGTCTATTTAAATCAATGATGAATACCTCATGAAACCACTTACTTTCTCGGTCAATTGCTCGTAGTTGACAGCTCCAATAGCCTTTATACCACGAACAAAATAGTCTGAATCATTAGACCCGAAATACTTGCCTACGGGGCGCCTATTACGTCATTGTTGCTGTAACACCTCTCCGGAGATAGGTTTCTGAGATTTTCCAAGCATGGTGATAGTTCACGCACGAGACAAATTTCGAAGAATATAAGTTCGACAATTTGAAACTTAAGTTCACGTAATTCAGCCATGGCCAAAAGATGCGTGTGGTGATCGTTGTTAACAGTACGGCTCTCTTCTTAATCGCGCGGCGTTGTACCTTGACGCGTTCCTTCAGCTGGTCAAGGAGTTGTGCCTAGTACTCGCCATATATCGCTTTTTTTGTAACGAAATAGTCGCTAAATAGAGTACCTTTTGCATCTGCCGCGTGTGGTCCACTTCCTGGTGGCATTGTCCCGTCAATTAGCCGAAAAAATCCTGCGGATTTTGTCTAAAAGATACCAAATTGCTTTTACAAATTGACACGCGTGCTAGCTTTTGCTCAATTGTTAGGTCGTGCGGTAGCCACTTTGCTTTAACTTTTTTCATGCATAAATGTGGACTCACTATTTAATGTACTGTGTCATGGCTAGTAAATCTCTTCTGCTATATCGCGCAGCTTTCATCGGGAGCTAATTAACACAAGTGTAAAGACTTGTAGCACAGTTTTTCATCCGAAGCTTTTTGGCCGCCAAGGACGTAGTACGTCCCAGATTTTCGTTAATTATTTTATTAATATTATTAAAAGGTGCGGCTAAATTTACATTTTTCCCAACCTAGGAACAATTGCATGTATGATGTCTAGCCATCGTTTGGCATTTCTACGACAGCGCGTTACAGTTTAATACAGTTCGATATTTGGGAGGGAGGATGGAAATAAAAACAATCTCCTAAGGTTTGTTCAACCTTATGTGCACTCTTTGGCATGAAGCATTCTCTTTAGCAGCACTAAACACTGTTCCGGTTGTGGCTATTTCTTTACAATAAACTGTGAACACTATCTACCCACCACAGGTCATGTACCGTAAAAGCTTTTAAGAGGTACCTAATAACACTACCTGCGCATCGCCGGGCAACTGTCACTTCGGCCTGAATCATCTTGCCCAACCACCTTATTAATTAATTTATTTGTTACCATTTTGGTATGTTGTTATTGATCACTATTCTACCCGTCAAAACAATGATTGCACACACAGACTTTTGTTAGCGGAGATCGGGGCGACCCTAGATTTTGAGAATGCCTGAAACACGTGCGTCACTGCCAGCCATCATATATATATATATATATATATATATATATATACCTATATATATATATATATATATATATATATATATACCTATATATATATATATATATATACCTATATATATATATATATATATATACCTATATATATATATATATATATATATTCATCTCTACGCAACTTTCTCCGCTAATCTAGCTGCCTCCCAGCTTATTTTTCCCACACAACGGCAAGCCTTTCTTAGGCTAAATTATACCCGTCTACAGAAAACATTAAAAAAGAGAGTACCCCATCTCATTGAATGCACGGCAGTGGAAATCTCTGCGCTGCTAGAGGAAGCCTGTCCAGAGTCCAGTACTCACATGTTAAGGTAGTTAACCGTCCACCGGTGTTGGTGGAATAGTCAGATTGCCGAAAAGCTAAGGACCTGCCATCGCCTACGACGAGTATGCACGTGCCGCAGATCAAATGTACAGCCAGAACTCTCCTATTTATGAGAAGAGTACAGAGAAGCGCGAATAACTCTACAAAAAGTCATTAAGTTAATAGTAAAATAGGTCACTGGAACTCTTTGTGTGAGGAGGTCAAAGAAAACCCCCGGAGCAAAGGGTACAAGATCGTGTGTAACAAAGGGCGCCACGCACAGCCGCCCCTACCAGCAGAAATTGCCCAACCGACTATAAGTGCGCTCTTTCCACAAAGACCCCCGTCGGAGCCGATGGTTCGAGCCAATCTCAATCCAAGAAACCAGAATCGTGGCCGAAAGCATACGGCCAAGAAAAGCACCGGGCCCAGGTGCGGTCCCTCCGCAAGCAGTACGCCTACTCCTTCCATCTAAAGGTAGTCAAACGCATGATGGACACACTTCTCACCAGCGATGATTATTCTAAGCCTTGGAAAACGGCACGCCTGACCCTTATACCGAAACCCGGTAAACCACAAGGAGATACCTCAGCGTACCGCCCTATTACTATGCTCTCCTGCCTATCCAAGGCATACAATACAGACAATACACCTTATTAATCGAGGATTAGGTACAGATCTAGAAGAAGGCGCTGTCGGAAAACAGCATGGTTTCCGCGTCGGACATTCCACACGTTCGGCTATCAGCGAAGTTCTAAACATAGCTGAAACACAGAAAAATTCACCGACATCAAACCGATCGCACTGTGTGCCCATCCCTATAGGCGTTAAAAACGTGTTTAATACGCTTTTGTAAGACGCCATAAACTAAGCACTTGGAAACTAAAGCGTGTCTCTCTACCTACGATGTAACCTAGCATCGTACCTAAAAAGCCGAGCATCTACATACGAAGGCGTGGACTACTCAGTCACAGCCGAAATTCCCCATGGGTCTGTATAGGGACCAACCCTGTGAAATATAACCTATGATGGAGTACATAGACTACCGCATCCCCCGGGAGTTTATTCCATTGCCTACGCAGACAATCTCGCACTGATCATTGCCGCCCGTGACGAGGATCTGCTCGAAGGAACAGCCAACGGATATCCGACAATACCTCCACACGTTAGGTCTCGAACTGGCTTTACATTAGATGGAAGCTGTTCTTTTAAACACCCCGAAGCGTCCTCCACAGAATCTAAATTTACACCTAGAAGGTCACCCAGTAACACCCACGCTCATGGTAAAGTACCTAGGCGTGATCCTGGATAGAGCTCTCACGGGAACACCTTATGTGCGTTATGCAGCATTATACAGTATCATGTCATACGCTGCAGCCTTTTGGGAGCGCACGACTACCAGAGCAACAGCACTCAACAAGACTCAAAGACCTTTTTTTTTTTTTTTTTTTTTTTTTTTGTTCTGGGAGGTTTCGGTAATGCATGATGCACATGCGCCACTAGCAGCCTGCGTGACTAGTGTGAGACTCGCAAACCCACTAAACCCGGATTCCTCCCCACCCCCCCAGGCTCGGTATTACTTTGGCATTACATCGAAACCGTGGGAGAGGCGTCCCTGCCGTTCTCCTTCAATCAGCTCTATCCCTGACTATCATCCCGCATGTCTACCTGCGGTTGGATAGGGGGATGCCATTTTGTAATCCGTCCTGTGAGGGTGCGTCGAGACCATGAGGGCCTGGCTGCTCCCCACCCCCTCCCCCCTCCCTCGGCTCCTCGTCTCGACCACTCTCCCGAGAGACCCGCTCAAACCTCTCCCGCCTGGCCGTTTCCTTGGCTGTCTTGAGTGTCAAAACAGCGTCGAACAAGTTCGTCGCCTCCCTCCATGCCTCCGCCGAAGTCATCATATGGGAGACCACCTCCTTGATGGGTCGGCCCCTCACAGCGGTTGGTGCTGCGTCCCGTGCTTCCCTGAGAGCATCACACCGCAGAACAGTATGCTCTACGTTGTCCGTTTCTCCAGAGTCGCACAGTACGCAGATATCGCTGATGGCCTTCTTGATCCTTGACAGGTAGCTCTGGAACTGGCCGTGTCCGGTCAGAACCTGAGTCGTCCAGTAGGAAAGCTCCCCGTGTCGGCGGTCATACCATACCCTGAGGTCCGGTATCAGACTCTTGGTCCAGCTCCCTGTGGTCACACCGGGTCTTACCTGCGCCCATTCCTCATGCCAGGCCGATATGGTGGCACTCCTGGCCCTGGTGAGATCCAGACCTTCGTCTAGATACATTTTACTTCGTTCAGCCACTAGGAGGTCCCATGGCAGCATTTTGGCTAGGACCAGGAGAGCTTCGGTCGAGACTGTTCGATACGCCCGGCTTACCCTGATTGCCAGCGTTCGTTGGGTCGACCTTAGTGCCCCCCTATTTTTCGCCGTCCGCATTGCCATGTCCCCCCAGACTGGGGCTGCGTATAGCGCCGTTGATTCGGCCACCGAGGCCAGGAGCCTTCTTTTCACCTCAGCCACCCCACCGACCCTAGGCATGATCCGCGCCAGGTTCAGGGAGACCCTTTGGGCCTTTTCGGCCACGTACTTAACGTGTGCCGATCCGGTCAGTCCGGTGTCTAGCATGACCCCAAGGTACTTTACCTTCTTTCTGATTTCTATCGGGTGGCCCGCCATCACGAGGTTAATGCCGGTCGTCCTCTTTCTGCCTGTTAGGTACATCGCCTCCGTCTTGTCGGGTGCCAGTTTCAAGTGATGGGACTCCATCCACTCGGACACCATTGACAAGGCCTCATTGGCGGCGCTCTCCAGGGCTCTTTCGGTCCTGGCCGTTATCATGAGTGCAAGGTCATCGGCGTACGCCAACGTCTCCACCCCATACGGGAGACCTGGGATCTCGAGCACCCCGTCGTAAGCTATGTTCCAGAGCACGGGTCCTAGAATCGAGCCCTGTGGGACTCCGGCAGTAACCTCGTACTCCTGCCCCCCTGCAACCAAGCCTCTGTCATCCAGGTAGGATGAAATCATTCGACGGAGGTAGAGGGAAAAGCCCTTCCTCTTCATCGCCTCCACAATTACTTTCCAATTCATTGTGTTGAAGGCATTTTTGACATCCAGGAGGATCAGGAGCACGAATCCCCTTGTTTTAGGGGTCTTCATAGTCTCCTCACCCGCCCGTTTCAGAACCTTCTTTAGAGCCCCTAATGCGGATCTGCCCTTCCGGAAGCCGTACTGGGCATCTGATAGGGCGTTCTTTTCCTGAATCTCGTCGTTTAGTCGCTTGACTATAACGTTCTCCAGGAGCTTACCCATGGCGTCAATGAGGCATATGGGCCGGTAAGCCGAAGGCCCCGTCTTCCTCCCGGGTTTGGGGATTAGAACCAGGCTTGCCCTTTTCCACAGCCTCGGGAATCTCCCCTCTCTCAAAAGCTTGTTGGCAAGGTCTTGGAAGACCTTAGGCCACCTTTTGACCAGTAGCCTCGCTACCTCTGGGGGAATTCCGTCTAGGCCGGGCGCTTTACCGGTTGCCAACCGATTCCGGGCTTGTTCGACCTCCTCCAGCGTCACCTCCGGAATGTTTTCCGGGGTGACCGAGAACTCCTCGTTTTCTCTCCGCGGCTGTGCCGGAAAAAGACCGGTTACAGTCTCCCGCAGCACATCCGGGGGGAGTTTCGGGGGAGGTCTCCGGAGTTTGGCCATAACTATTCGGTACGGCAGGCCCCATACGTCGCTCTCCACCGCGTCTATCAGCTCTTTCTCCGCTCGGGCTTTACTTTTGGCGATGAGTCCTCGGAGTCTCAATCGAGCAGCCTTGTACTCCGTCAATTGGGATTCAGCTCTTGCGGTCTCTCGCTCCCCGTAAAATCCCACCCGTCGTTTTCTTTGCGTTAACCAGCTGCGTGTTCTCGTGAAAATCCTATTTAGCCTAATGCAAGCCCTGCGGGCAGCTGCGATCCCTTTGTTCCACCAGTAATTAGGAGGGTGGCGGCTCCCATGGTGTTGTGAGGGAGCAGCTTTCTCGCATGCTGTAGAGAGTATGCTAATTATTTGATATTCATCCCCCACCGTGTCTCCCAGTTGTTTGCAACCCTCGTCTATTTCAGCCACTAGAATCTTGGCGTCAAGTTTCCGCATCTGCCATCTCTTACTAGGGGGCGGGGCGAGGGCCACCTCGGGGGTACTGATGGTGAAACAGATGTATCTGTGGTCACTCATGGTCTCCTCCGTCTCCCTCACCCTCCACTCTACCACCAGTGGAAAGGCCGCCTCATTGACCATTGTTAGGTCAATGAAGGCCGTCTGGCTCCCTCTGGAAAAGGTGGGGACCCTTCCGTCATTAAGAACCATTAGACTTTTTTCAGCCATCCACTCCTGTAAAGTTTGGGCCCGTCTAGTTGTGGTTCGGCTACCCCATGCTATGCTGGCTGCGTTAAAATCCCCGGTGATCACTACCCTCTTACCTGCATGTGCCCCCGCGCTCTGGGCAAGTTCCTCGAGGAATTCCTCGAATTCCTCCTCCTCCCTGTTGGGAGAGAAGTAGCAGCTATAGATGACCCCTACCCGGTCAATCTCCAGCCAGGAGAACCCCCTCCCCGACCCCCCCGCCCCTAATCGCGAGGTTTCTCTCGGAACCCGTCCACCAGATTGCGGTATCCGCCTCTGCGTCAGATACCCAGTCTGCCTTCCGCTTGGTGATCGCTATGTTTGGCTCGGAAAGCAGGCAAAGGCCTATAGACTCTCTGCGTACTATCTCATCGAGCATGTCATGCGCCGCCCTGCAGCGGTTAAGGTTTACCTGAAGTATCTTTAACATTGGTCGGATAAAGGGCCCCTACCTACTAAGTTCCAATCACCCTTTCCGTCCTCTGCTGGGATAACGGTTTTCTTCTTATTTTTAGCCCCCTTGTCTTTATTCCCCTTTTTATTGCTCTTCTTGGTTATTTGGGCTTCTACTTGGGTCTCCTTGCCATCTACCTGTCCCTTGGCGACGCCCCTTCGGGCCTCCCGCCGCTGCTCGACTTGCTCCCTATAGGCCGGGCAAGACATTCTATCCGCTCGGTGCCCCTCTATTCCGCAGACCAGACACTTTGGTGTCGTTGCTTTGCAATTGGCTACCAGGTGGTCAGGTTCACCACATTTGTGGCATACCCGAGGCACCTGGCTCTCTGCTTTGCAGTCTTGGGCCTTATGGCCCGGCCTATGACACTTGTAGCAGTTGGGGAGCCTAATCCACTCCTCAGGTCTGCACCACCTCGAGCCCAGCTTAAGGGTCTTGCGGGAGCATATGGCTCTTGCCGCCGCCGGGGACGCCGTGACCAGTGCGTACCAAACTTCAGCTCTTCCGAGCCTTGGCTCGGTAGCTGTGATCTTGGCGCCGGCCGGAAGCTGCAAGGCCTTTTGCAGTTCGCTTTCGACCTGCTCCCCGTCCAAGAGTGGGTCAATCCCCCACAGGGCGATGGTCTGCCCCTGGTTAAGCTCTCGGCAGTCGGCCTGCATCTTCGCAGATTCCCGAATGGCCGCCGCCATTTTTTCTCCTGCGCCCTTTTCACTCTCCTCTATTCTAATTATAAGGTCACCCTCCTTACTTTTAACTACCCCCCTAACCGTTATCCCGGCGCCTTCTTGCTGCCTGACTTGTTCTCTAACACCCCGGAGAGTGTCGGCGAAGGTTTTTCCCTCTTCGACCTTAACCCTGAGGGTGCTCCTTGCTCCCTGCTCCGCCCGGGTGGTAAGACTCAAAGACCTATGGCGCTCAACATAGCACAGTACTGCGGCCATCCCCGACGAGGGGCTAGAAGGACGACTGAATTTTAGTGGGTTTGTGAGCAGCTTTAGCAAGGACACCCGGTGTGCATCATGCACTTTACCAGTTACCTCTATAAAAAAAAAAAAAAAAAAAAAAAAAAAAAAAACGTATTTCCAATATAAACTGGCACGATGTCAAAGCCACGATAGTCTGAGACTCACAAACCCGTTCGACTCCAATCGTCCTCTTTGTCCCTTGTAGAGGGCGGCTGCAGTACTGTCTTCTTGAGATTACTTCACCGGGCCACTTGCTGTTAAGGCCGCTCGACTTTGTGCAGCGGTTATTTTTGCTCATGCAGCATCTGCGAATCTTCTTTGTAAGTACAGGTAGTTCAACAGGCTCTTAAAATGAGCTTTTCAGAATTCGAAATTCGCTTTCACCGCTATTGGAAACGGCAACTTTTCGAATGCTAGCAGTCAAAATATTATGGTGATTGGCCGTTGCGATTTTGTTTGATCGCTTTTCCCGTGCAACGTATCGGCGTGATTTTGAAAAATAGAGAAAAAAGAGTTTCGAGTGGTTATCAAGCATTTTTATTTCAAAGGTTGGAATGCGACCCAAGTGAAAACTGAGTTAGACGAGGTGTACGGTGACTCTGCACCATGTTTTGCCACTGTTTCCAACTGGATTAATGAGTTAAAAAAAGGTCGCAGGAGCACCGAGGATGAACTAAGTTCAGGACGCCCAAAAACGGCAACTGATGAAGAAAACGTGGAAAAAGCGCCAAAAATCTTTGCCGCAGATAAGCGAGTGGACATTGGGGAAATAGCGGAGGCCTTGGGGATCAGTTTGGGTAGTGTGCATTATATCCTGCACGAGAACTTGAGGATGAAAAAGCTCAGAGCAAAATGGGTGCCGCATTTGCTCAACCAAGGCCAAAAAGACGCGCGTGTTTCCGCTTCACAGCAAAATTTGGCCAATATGTCGAAAAATCCGTCGGATTTTTGGCGCAGATTCGTGACCGTCGATGAAAGCTGGGTCCATCACTACACTTCCGAGACCCAAGAAGCATCTCGCCAATGCAGTCGCGGCAAGCATCGGCAAAACTGACCCAACTGAGGTTCGAGCTTATTGAACAACCTTCCTATTCTCCAGACCTGGCCCCCTCTGATTATTTCCTCTTCGGACATTTGAAGAATACTCTCGGTGGAAAGCGTTTTTCCAGCAATGAAGAGATTAAGGCTGCTGTCAATGCCTATTTTCAGTCTAAAGACGCGGAATTCTACTCAAGAGGTATAAATGCAATCTCGGTAGAAAAAGTGTATTAAGCTTCTCGGAGAGTATATCGAATAAGAAAAAATTAAAAACAAGATTTGGAAAATTCTTGGTTTTTATTTTAAGAACTTGTGAAACTATCTGTATTTCCCGGTTTAGCTACGACGCAAAGATACGTAGTAAATAGTGGATACGCTCTTGTCTACGATTGCTTGGTTTATGAAGTATGAATCTCAGGAATTGTGTTAAATACGTTTTTAATACCGAAGAGGATGGCCAGACAATGCGGCGGTATGCTTTCGGTGCATTTCTCTATCCGTCAGCGATATATAGCCCTTTGCTGAAGATTGAGTGTGTAAAATGGTAGACTCGGAAACTGTGTTGATTCTTCCGATAGCACCACCTCGCTTTCTGGCTCCAACACCAACGTATGTTGATAATATGCGTAGCTGCTTTGAATGTGCAGAAAATCATATTATATATATATATATATATATATATATATATATATGCCGAAGAATTTCCTTGTGACTTACCGAAAAATTATATAAGGGTGTGCCGTTTCCCAAGGCGTAATATAGTTTCCACTGGTAGCATTGTATCCGTTATGGGGTTTGAATAGTTCTGTAAAAGTATTGTTGCGTACTGCTTGCGGGGAACCACACTAAGCGTAATGGGTCGGGCTACTTCTACTGGTAGTGGTGCATAGTGCATTTGGTTATGTACGATATTGTACCTCTTTGCCCCCGGAGGTTTTCTGAGGCGTTTTTAATCAGCAAAAAGCTGCCAAAGCCTCAGCACAGCTGCGAACATTTTTCCTGTGGACAAACTCCGACTCCCGACGCCGCCTCTTACAATCAGTAGTCGGTAGGACCAGGCCATATGCCGCACCCCTGGGTTACCTTAAGTACCTACAGCACGCCGTCTTCTTAGTAAAACACAATGACGCTCAAGAAAGCACGGGGAAGTTCCACGGCGTCCGCAGCGGCGTTTATCTTTCTAGACAAATTTTCTGGGACCTAAAAGTAAAAGAATATTACGGCGTTAATTGAGTGACATAACTTCAGTACGTGACTCAATTAACGCCGGAACGGAGAGATTACTAATCCCCAGAAAAGATATCCTAAGTAAGTGTAACAAGCAATGGAAAATAATTCGTCTGGTTACTTCTCGAAACTAATACTCTGATCTAAAAAAAGTCAATACTCCCTGATCTCAAAAAATTATACTGCCTTAAACACGGCTCGCTTAACTGACCCATTCGCGCAACTGCAGCAGCACCTTCATTTATGCCTAGTACCAAAAACACTTTTCGGACGTACCAAGATTCAGCCAAGATTTAACGTCCTCGGGACTCTTTTTCGCATTGCTTTATAGACGGACCCCCATAAACACAAATGTGCACCGATGGGGCTCGAACCCGCGCATTTATGTGTTTCCTCCGGTCGCGAGGCGCAGACAAATGCAACACGCCACCGGGCTCGACTATGCCTAGTACCTAAAAATAGTTATTGGGCTGACCCTCAGCCAAGATTTAACGTCCACGGGACTGCTTTTCGCTTTTCGATTGCTTCATAGACGGACCCCCATAAATACAAATGTGCAACGGTGGGGCTCGAACTCGCGCATTTATGTGTCTTCTCCGGTCGCGAGGCGCAGACAAATGCACCCACTACGCACCACTCTTTTACTTGCCTACGCAATTGCAGCGAGCATACTCAACAGAATGATAATTTTGTTAATTCGGAACATGCCGTTGAAACAACAAAAAAATGAAAACTCGATGTACGCGTGAGTCAGCGCAATGATTGTCGAAAAAAGTCAAATATCCTATGATATGGAAAAACACATTTTCCGTGTTCCAGCTTAAAACCAGGCAACGCTTTGTTTGCTACATATTTTCATAGAACGGACCGCACATGTAAGCACAACACGTTAGTATGGAAATGACTAAAGCAGATAATATGAGGTATACAGTTTAGTATCGTTATTATTAACTCTAACACTCAACTCTAGGATTACACAGCTGGCTCCACTTACAGAAAAGTAAAAATGCAGCATATTTCAAGCATATTTATGAAAAACGGGACTAGAGCAAGATTCCCAATCTTAGCAACGAAGGTCAGCTCGGTCACATATGCCCGGCACCAATTGATTATTTGCAGCCAACTTGAAAGCGCTGGCACATCTTTAGAATGCGGTATGATCCTCGTTTGAAAGTACGAATAGTATATATATATATATATATATATATATAACGCTGCATTCTGGGACAATAAATATAGATACCAATCGTTCAATCTTTGTTACATCAATCTGGAAGCACATATACTTGTAATGAAGGTATTCAAATGTAATTTAATATGCATAAAATAAATCCAGTCTTGTAAAATTGTTTCGCGATTGATTGTCGTCAAGTCACTGATGTAATGTTGCTAAAAACAAATTTGTTCTAATTTAGGAGCAAACCCTTTTCTAGCGCAATTTTAGGAAATGCATTGCTGCACAATGTTCACGGTTATGGTAGTGCTCCTCCCTAAATAAGATATTATTATACAAATTACCATCAGCTAAGAGTAACAACCGGACTACTAAAGATTCCATGCATGCATTTTAAGAGCCAAGATGTGCTCTAGATCGTAAGATGTAATCCCTTGACCCTTACGTTCATATCTGTCATTAAAGTACCGCGCATAGAAGACTAACATGTTAAAGCCAACCGGGTCACATAAAAGATGGAACAGTCTTGCCTACTAGGTATACTACCACGATTCGAGTACAGCAAGTTGCTATGCTAAGTAAACATGATGAATGATAAAATGCATCTATAATAACTGTGCACTTTACCTAATTCAGAGCGATTTTTTAATTAAAGAGTAATTAAAGAGCGTTTTACGATATGTTGATGACACTCTAAAATGATGTCTATATACGTCACATATATACATATATATACCTGCTCTCCGGACTGTTCTAACGATATCCTTAAAGTTTGTATATAGTAAGTTTATATAGTTTATTATTAATATAATAATATTAAAATTATATATAATATAATAATAGGATCAAGTTTATATAGTTTCAGAGCTTGCCAATTCTTGCTTTCAAGATCCTTAGCTCCAAAAAAAACATTTCCGAGTTGTTATGTTGAGAACTAGGGTGCACTGAAATATACCCTAATAATAAAAATAATCTTAAGAAAGTCGGCTGATAGGCGTTTGTCTTTCTGCTGATTCCCACCGAATAACTAATAATAAAGTGTTTCTTCAAAACTGTATCATATGCTGGGCCATTTGACCTTATTATTTGATCAACAGTACGTGTAAATATATATATATATATATATATATATATTTAACTCTCTCGCGCTCTCTCTCTCCCTATATATATATATATATATATATATATATATATATATATATATATATATAAATATCTATACAAGCATATATATATATATATATATATATATGCTTGTGTACACAAATACTTATGCGAACGTAAAATTGGTCCACTAAAGTGACACAAATACCTGTGCCGCGGAGGAAGCCAGTAACGCAAGCGTTGACGCGAATTGGCAAATAGAGGCAGAAGAAGGAAAAAAAGAAATAAACACTAATCATATTAGTTGCTGTTGTTGTCGCTTAATAAATAAAATCTGAACCGCTTCCGCCGCGACCGTCTGATCAAACGCCGCAGGCCTGACCGGCTTCATCTATCTCAGAGCAGCAGGTCCGCGCCTGTCTACGCTTATCTGTGAGGGGTCGTTGTTCCCAATTCCCCCATTTCACCCCACTCACCCCCCCCCCCCCCGGATGACTTCTTCGTCTTCTGCTCTTCCTTCTTGTTTTCCTCTTCCGCTTCTTCTTTTAGCAGCTGATTCATTTTCAGCGTCGTTCGACGTCGAGAAGGAGCGAACTACTACAGAAGCAACAAGAGCAGTAAAAGCCACAGCTCGGCAATGTAGGCCAGGCGGGCCCTGCTAATCCCCTTTGCGCCTCAAGTGTTGCACCTTTACTCGGTCTGAAGCCGAGACAGTATACATAGATGTATGCATGCTAGTATATATATGTTATGTACGTATATATGTATACATACATCTATATATTTTGTTTACAAATCCTTATGTCCAAATGTATATATATATATATATATATATATATATGCGAATTTATTTGAACTGCTTGAAAATTATTTATCAGGGTTATTAGACCTGCACTCTTTTCTTTATCAGATTGCTGTTGGCGCAACATACGCAAATACAAAAATGAACATATACGTCAAAATAATTGTAACTAAATCTGTATGTACATCTATTTATTTTGTTTTCAAATCTTTATATTCAGATATATATTCAAAAAGTATCGCCTCACATTTTTCGGCCGCTAGCTCGAGGCTGTGGCCTACCATCCGGCCGTTTACCATATCTACGGCTACTTATGATGTTCCTTGTAGCGTGTCCAATTCACGCCCTGTGACCAGGATGGCTTGGTTGTTCGCGTAAGCAATCGTCCGGATGCTCTCCAGTCTACAGAGTCTCAGTACGCCGTCGTACGCCATGTTTCAGAGCAGAGAGCCTCTGTGTGCGCCGGTAGTCATGGCGAGCTCTGAGTAGCTTCCCGTAGATGACTGACCTGCTACTTGAGATAAAGGACTATGACTGTGAAGATACAGGGTGATCTTTTTTGAGTCATTAGGTCTATAATGACCTGTCAACTCAGTAAGCTGAAAGCGCTGCAGACGTCCAGGAGGACGACCGTGCAGAGCTCCCTGGACTGTTAGTGTTTTTGTTTCTCGACCTCCTCTAGAACTAGCTCGATGGTCATTTCTGTCAATACCGTTTTGCAGGAGTCAAATTGCTTGATCGACGATGCTTCTCTTTGTTCGAACTTCGCCGTTAGCCTTATGTTAATGACTTTTTTGAATGCTTTACCCAAAGTATCCAAAAGAAACATTGTGCGATACGCGCCGGGATCAATAGGCCGCTCTTCTGGTTTTCCTATAAAAAACAGGGTGACCTTCTAGTCTGAGTATCGTTCTTTCAAGACTTGGTCCGCCATATTTTTGATGATTCTCGGTTGTTCTGAAAGAGGGATTCCGCCTGAACCGGGACATTCCTTTTACCAAAGATGATGCTAAATAATGCAGATGTTGATCGTAAACTTCGATTTGGTCTACTAAAAGAAAAAGACCTCTGGATCATGGCCAATATCGCGGTAGTTCTTGCTGTTAGCTTTACCACTGATTTATTCGAAGTATTTACTTATTAGAAAATAGCTTCATGTAACACGCTTTATTGTTAATGGGCATCAACCTCCAAGACGATGTGTTTGAATTCAAGATAAGCCTTTGAGCTCTTTTTACGACTCCAGGTGTGTTTAGCCTCCGGCACACATGTCAGGTGCCCGGTGCATTAAAGATGTTTTTTCTTCACGGTGATTTCTTCACGGTGATTCCAAGCCCGTGGAGGACAGATGATTGCCTAGAAATAAAAACAACCTCCTTACAAAATGTTTCTTTTTAAGTGTACTTAGCGCCTTCTTTCGTGCGTGATTCTTTAATGGGTTGACAGAATTATCTCCAGTAAACGTATATTTGCAAAACGTATCTGGTGTAGCCGCCGCGCCTCGTATCAACTTTCTCGGCCTCTGTGCACCGGACTGGTAACAATGCAGTAAAAATAACGATTTTAACCGAGAAGGTAAATCGTCAATGCAAGAAGATTGTTGTTTCACACATTTACATTCGCTTCTGTGGTAAACGCGGACAGATGTCCTGGCCGCTGCGAGTCGATCGTTTTTCTTCCCGCAATAATCAGATCGAATTCACATTAATGGCCTTTGAGAGGGTGGAGCAAGAGCGTGAGTTTATTGAGCTCGGTATAATATAAAACGGCGTTGAAATCTCTGCAAAAGCTACCGATTCTGTCGAATGATTTGCGGAGGCACCTTCGTGCAGCTGCACTCAATGTCGACATGTCCGCCGGAAGTCCGCAGAATTATGATTGTGAGGTATCGAACGTGAAATCTAATAATAGAGCATCCATTTTTGCAAATTACCTTCGTAACGACCACGTCGCGTCTTCTAGCCGGCGTCCTCGGAGAAAACAGAATTTTCTCCCGAATACGTCGATGTCCTTAGTTTCTCTGTAGGAGGACAGTCACCGGTGTCAAAAATGAATACCGGCGCCACAAATGTTATTATTTTTTTATTCTCACTCCGAGACAAGACCATATTGTATTAGAAAAAAAGTTTTAACGAACTCTACAACTCTCTACATCATCCCGCTTTAAATCTTATTGGGACACCTTGTAAGGTGTACTTCACAGGATCATTTCGGTGGTCGATCTAATTAACCCGCTTTCCGTACTTGCACATTCAGGGACACTATATATATGTATATATATATATATATATATATATATATATATATATATATACTTACACACAAGCATATTTTTTCTTATCTATTTACTTGTTTGCATATGCAGAGAGAGCGAGAGATAGAGAAAGGTGGTGATCCGGCAGCTCATCGTCTGCAACTCACGCTTGAAAGCGCGCTGCTTTGCTAGGTCGACGTTCAAATGAAACGCACGCTAGATGAATGGATGGATGGATAAATGGATGAAACGTTGCATGAGGAGTTTGGATTGACGAAGCAGTGGTTGAGCAGTGTCAAGTGAAGTCGGTGAGTCGCAAAACCGACCGCCCGACCAACCAAGTGAAGTCAAGCCGTCCGCCGGGCGGAGGGGGATTTGAAGTGAAGTGAACTGAGCTGAGCGAGCTGAACTGAACTGAAGGATGAAGGGTGGACAGCGAGGCGGAGGCTTCACAAGCACGCAGCGACGACAACGACGACCACTACAACGAAAGCGAAAATAAGGGAAGAACGCCGAGCCACAACAGTAAAGCCGATTTACTTTTGACTTCGTGCAGCTCCCGTGTCTTCCCGTGTCGGTTTGTCTATGTGAGTGTATGTGCGGGTCTGTCTGTCTGTCTGTCCATCTGTCTGACTGGCGGATTGACTGCATATGTAACAATTTGTCGTATATTCGTAGTCATCATGGGCGTCGTCGTCGTCGTCATCATCATCATCTATCTATGTATCTATGTATTTATGTATATCTGTTCTATATATTGTATATGTAGATCTATGTACGTATGCGTTGTGTCGTAGTAGGGACGGCGAGAGCTAGGGGGATGTTCCCGGCAGCCGGTTATGAGCGAGCGGCACGCATTTAAAGGCAACTACTAGCATTCAATTCCTAGCATTCTACAGCGGTGCGTAGCGGCAGTAACGTGGTGGTAGTTGTGCTATCACCACTAGTAATCATCAAAGCAGTAGACGACTACAACAAGCACGACTTGTTGTCAAACAGGGCAAACCGGAAAAAACCGCGTGCCCCACACCCCCCCCCCGGAACAACGCCTTTGACAAACACTGCTGCTCGCACCGCTTTGCGTCCTTTAGTAGGCTTCGAACTTTGCTGCGTTCTACTTTTCCGGCCTCCTTTTTTTTCACCTTTTCATTTTCTGCCGCTTCTGTGTGCGTCTGCAGGGCCGAATGTATTCAGCTAGGCAGATGCGTACACAGATGCCTCCAATTTAGGGTAAGCTCTGATCATCCAGCGTAACCGTTCGAGATGTCCTCAAGACACTTTTGGTGAAGTATGTGGGAGGAGGAGGAAGATATCGTTAAAAATAAAAAGCAGAGAGAGAAATATATATATATATATATAGTTAAAAAGAAAAAGCAGAGAGAAATATATATATATATATATATATATAAAGGGAGAGAGAGAGAGCGCGACACTAGCAAATCTGTGAAATCCTTCCCGTGTAACATCTATATGATAACACCCTTTTGTTAAAGGCTTGCGACCTGTTGATACCGATACTACTTAGCTAGAAATTAACGGACGCAAAGCAAGCATTGGTATCAGCTATCACCACATTATACTCCCGGATATAGGATTGTCCCGTATAAGATGAGGTTGTGCAGTGTTTCTAAAGGAGGTTGTTTTTTGCTCTGTTACATAAGCAGTCCCAGGCACGCCGGCAGATAGACGCGTGTTAAAACTGCCATGTTTGTTATTATTCACACCATAATAAATTTGCTGATATTGGGTCTCAGGCGCATTTCCAGGCGCGACTAAAGGTATTAAACTATCTACCCTCATTCTGGAGCCTTCCATATTGAAACACCAAACAATACCTGACCAATATTTGAGATTGCTGAAAATCGCAATCAAAGCAGCGGAGAATGCGCGCATGACAAATTACCGTCGCTGTTACGGCTTTATATTCAGCTCGTCAATTATTTTCTTAACAAAATAGCAAATTATTGGCGGTAGAAAGACACAACAAAGCTTCTTAACGCCGATTTCTTTCTTCAAAACTTTCTAGTTCAAAACAGCCGTCAGTCTTTTCTCAGTACTCTAGCTCAAAAAATGTCAATCATTTAGACTTATACTAAAGAAAATCCTAGTGTATGTGAGTGTCCGCCTTGTACACGCAGCACTTCGTATACAACGAATCAATTTTTAAGCATGTATCTGTGGTCACATTATTATGTGTTATAGTTTTTTGTTGTTCCCTTACATGTAAAGCGTTATCTAGTCCAAATTGATAGGGCCATACCTATTAAACCATGTACTCCCTCAACCACCGAAAGATGTTCGGTCAGCCACATCGGTATAATACCTATTCATCAGTGTACTGTCTTAAGTAATACATTTCAGCTTATTATGACGACTTCTGCAATACTTAACTTAGTAGTTGTAACCAGGATACATTATGATGTTAATACATATATATATATATATATATATATATATATATATATATATATATATATATATATATATATACATATCTCGTCGATATCATGGGCAAGACGTGCGTGCAAAGGGCTTACAGATACGGCTCTAGCATCACCGTTTTTTAAAGGACGCCTGCGCGGTTACGCACTAGGCCTATATATATGAATTTATAAATATATATATATATATATATATATTGATTTATTATTTGCTTGACATGTATATCTAAGTACGCATGTGACCCTCTTATATCAGCGCTTAGAGCGGCAGCATATATATATATATATATATATATATATATACTGCCGCTGTAAGCGCCTCTGATATAAAAGGGGGACATGTGTATTTAGGTATACATGTCAAGTAAATAATAAATCAATATGTATGTATATATATATATATATATATACCAGCCATAGGCCTAGTGCGTGACCGCCCAGACGTCCTTTGAAAAACGCTGTGATGCTAAGTGCCGTATCTTTAAACCCTCTGCACGCACGTCTTGCCCACTTGGTATCCGTCGACGACGCATTAGCCGAGTGTTCATTAGGCATTGTAATGGAATTACTGCTATCGTGACAATTGCAACTGCAGCCTTCACGCAATATGCAAAGGCACTTCCGGAGTGCCTTTGCACCTCATTACCTTTATCCACACCGACGGCATTTGCCGCCGCTCGAACTATGGGCACACGTGGCGGAGGAGTTGCGGCGATGTAGCCTGCGATGTAGCGTCCGGAAGCTCGCCAAGGGCGTTCCAACCGAGCTACTGTCGGCTACTGTCATCCGAGCGGATTGATGAGCTCATATATCTACTTTCGCGCTTTCTCACTGTCTCGCCCTAGTGATCGATCAGGCGTTTATTTGTACACGCCCATGCCTACCCTGGCCCGTCGCCGTGGTCCCTACCGTATTATGAAAGCCAGATAATCGCCAATTGACAGACAGTCTATGCGTTGTTTCAAAGCACACATGTTGTTGTCATGTATGTATGTGGGCGAAATAGCTGATTTCGAGACTACAACAATGCTTCGCTAGAAATTCAGCCACTTCTGACTTCTGCTAGGGATATGATCAGAATCTTCAAGACTTAATAAGCGAAAGCATCTTCGAAATATAGCCGAATAGAATAAAAGAGCGTGAGGATTTGCTCGAGGGAACAGCCAACGAAGCTTTGACGGATATCCGACGGAAGACCTCCACACACTGGGTCTGGAAGTTTCTTCACGAAAAGCGGAAGCAAGTTTTTAAATTACCTATAGCATCCTCCACAGAATCTACACTTACCTACTCACGTGCGCAGCTGCTGAAAGGTCACGGTGGCATGCGTTGCAGCCACCGTGACCTTTCAGCCACCATTTGTAATGGTGGTTCTACCTTTTAGCGTATGTGCAACGCAGGAAAGGCTGACGATGCTAGGTATTGCTACAAATGGTGTGTCCTTCTTAATAGTGAGCAAGAGCTACTGCCTCGGAACCCAAGTTTAGGAAGTCCCCTGACATACCAAGCCCTTATAGAGGCACTTCTTGAGAACCTGCTTTATAGTAAGAAGTTTTACAAAATTTGTTTCTGAGGCCAAAAATAACCGCCGCAAGATCGAACAGCCTTAGTGGCAAGGTCAAATTGAACAGATCAAGTAATCTCGAGAAGACAGTACTACGTGCATTATGCATTTAACCAATTAATCTTTATTAAAAAAATAGGTATGAGCCCAAAAAGAGACAAAAAGTACTCGCCAATTTAGACGAGACACCGTGTGTGCACACTACCGCATAAGACTATTGTTATTATTGTGTAGAAAAAAGTAATAGCGATGACGCAACTTGCTATCGCTTCGGTTAACATGTTTTATTCCAGCTTAATGCTTGGGGAAGCCCTAAATATCTCAACATTCCCGGTCCTCGGTGCATTGAAGATATGCCTTGCGGCAATTTTAAGTCTGCAGGAGGCGGATGATGGTCTACCTTGTTAATTTAGTCTAAGAAATATTTCCGATTTTCTAAAATTATGTAGTGGCACGTATAGTACTTTACTGCTACTGATGCTGGTAATCAAAAATTACATGTCCCAGCTTTCCCAGTTTGGGAGAGTGGCAGGTCTCAACCCTGCCGACGTGCAGTGGCAAGGCCTCCTTCTGGGTCTTCCGCCTTCTTGATCACGGAGATCCCGGCACCAGAAGGGAAGGAATCTCTTGATCTTTCGCCTATGAAGTCAAGGCTGCAGGCATTCCATCTGCTACCCCTAAGTTGACTAGACCCAGGTCGGTCCGGAATCATTGCGCTGACACCTATCCGTATATCGTATGCCTTGCCGTCCATGGCCAAACGGGCCAAAGGAGTGTTACTACGGAGAGTTTACACATTTGACCACCTTTCTATTTGCGCTTAAGGTACTTATAGCGAGCGCTACTCGCGCACGCCAAACTACCAAGTGGAAAGATGGTCATAGTTAAGCCATTAAATAACAAAAGTTTGTCCCGGACTATATTATTTCGCTACAGTAACGAGCCATGGAGCCTAAGCAATTGAATACTTTTGTAAGGAAGATTAAACGAATAGGGACGGTCTATAACTTTAAAAGGAACGCAAGCAAATTTATGTGCTACAAAAGTTTAAGTCGCGACGTTTTGTATCAATGTATACCATACACAAATGAGTCGCTATTCGTTGTGCATTTATTTCGATAACGCGCAAGTGTGCAGACTGAGGCTCACTAAACGAATACTTACAATTCAACAATGATGCGATTTCCTAACAACGCCACTCTCTTCTCCTCGTACCATACGCTTAACCGTTTGAGTCAAGGATAGCCCCCATCTGTATCGCAGAGCACGCAGGTTAAGCTCTTTCTGGGCCTCTGGGTATTTCAAGAGTCACCCGTGATCTGTTAGAGCCTGTGCCATATCAAAGGTTAGCTTCCCTTAAGCACTCTCGTGTCACGTGGCATTTGTAATCGTGCGCTCGGATATTCTATCATCAGTTTTCTCCCGCTGTTCTCTCTTCCTGCTACAATCCTTCCTGTCGTGGACCAGGTTCCACAAGACAGGGCCTATCATGAACTTCTACGGAATTTTTGTCAAAACTCATCACTAATTCTCCTATTCCCTTAATACTTCACAATTATCCGACTTATTCGGTCATATAAAAAAGTTTTTTTTTCACCATCATTTCCCGCAGAGCAGTTTTAATATCAGGAAAAGTATGACCCCTTACCATCCCACTCACGAACATTTACACTTTACGAGAAGCCTCTACGCTATTCGCCGATATATTTTAGACGGATTATTTAATAGCTAAAATTTGGTTTATACATGCAAATCTCCACAATAAAATGTTTCATTGTAGTTTCTTCAAAGCGGCTCTATTAAGATACTCTTGTCGATAATAGATGCAACAGTTATATCTACAAAATCCACACTTACACGCTGTAAAAACTTCGTGAAGGTTTGGTGCGAGTAAGCCAACATGTGAAAACCGAGAATGGCCTTTGTAGTTTGCCCGCTATCATACTGTGTCCGGTTGATTCAGAAGTAGGAACTTTGCTGTAGTCGGTGTTACACCATCCCTTTCCTTAAGTTTCTTGGCGATAAGGTCCAGATTGCTCATGATCGTTTGATTTTGTGACATAGAAACTTTTAATAAGCGGCTCTATTGTTCTTAATAAACGTTCAAATAAGTTCTCGCCCACACAGATTCGGTACCTGTCGAGTCTCCTGCTTTATCCGAGATATTCTTCTCTGAGACCCTTGATCTGAACCGTTTAGTCTAAACGTTGTCAACAATGTGCTCGTTTGTGTACGAAACAACAAGGCAGTCGGACCATATCTTGTGAGGAATGAACACCCTCTGCAGGGATATGTCCTCGTGCCCCAAAATGGAAGATAGTAGGAAAATGGCAAAGAAAAAATGGCACTCTTCCGCGTAGCGTTCAGTATCAAAAAGAAGCTGTGCCTACCAACTACTCTCAGGCATACTCACAAGACACCCTACGGATTTCCTGACAGCACCAGAGCATTCAACACGTGTGTGCATAGGAACAAGGACGTAGAAAAAAAATATATACAGAAAAATAATATAAGAAGAACATTTATAGAGTGAGGATTTACGCAAACACAAACGAACCACCCAGCTAAAGCTTTTTCAAAAGGCCTAATATACATATTCTGCCGAGCCCGGTAGCATGATGCATCCGCGTGTGCCATCCGCGGCCAGAGAAAACACAAGGGTGCACGGGTACGATCCCCATCGTTGCACATTTGTATTTCTGGCGGTCTCCCCTATTAAGCAGTGCAAGAGCGGCTTCGTGGGCGATAAATGTTGGCTGAGAGTCAGTTCGAAAAAGTTACCTTTTTCTACACATTTATCTTATGCTGAGGTCTGGATCCGGGGCGGCAGCACGTTCAAAGCTGCTCCCAGCAACAACATTGTGCATGCTCCTCGTTCACTTGCGCTTTCGATTGTGTGTGGAAGGAACAACAACACAATTGTTGCCGTTAGCAGGACACCGAGCACCGCACACATTTACATGACAGCACAAAAGCTGGAAGAAGACTCATGCCTTATTGGTGACAACTGCGACGACGTGACAACGACGACGACGACAGGGTGACAGGCTGACGACCATAGATATTCGTTGGTGAAGGCGGATTCAGTCAGCTGTGGCGGTCGCTGTGAGCAGGTTTTTTTCTTGGCTTGTTCCCGCCTCTATCCGCACATAGCGCTCCAGCAGTGGGGCAACAACACCCAGGGGCAAATATCGCAGGTGAGCGTTCTTTTCTACACGCCAATTCCCTCTCTTGCTTCTGTCGTCACTCTGTCCTACCTTTCGTCCCTGTTCCGGTGTTCGCCCTCTCTCTCTCTCTAACTCTCTAACCCTATCTCTCTCTCTCTCGGAAACACACGCACTCATACAATCTCTCTCTGTTTTTCTTTCACTTTTGCTCTTCGTTTGATGTCGTTTGATCGCCAGCGGTCAATCAAAATGTGCCGCAACGGCAGGGGCGGCTGCAGGCACCAGTATCATCACCCCCATATCGAACCCCCGCCCACCGTTGGCACGCAACCCGGTGGCGCGACAGGGGTAGGTAGCAAGAAGGTGGAACGACAGGAAGGTGTGCAGTCGTTGCACTGTATGACGTAGGTGTGGGGGTAAGGATGGGCGTCACAGCGACTCACCCCTGTGTCGGCTACCTGGCATTGTTGTTTGCTTATCGGTTGTTTGTCACCCCCGCCTCGAGCCAGCCGCCATCATCACCTCAAATCGGCAACGCCGGAGGCGGCGGCGTCGTCGTTTTTCGGACAGTCAATCGCTTGGCTGACCGCGCGCCGTACTTTTATGTGAATTCGTTGCTGCCGATTGCAATCGCGGCTCAATGAGCTGCTGCTGTTGCTGTTGCTACTGCAACAGTTAGTGCCGTTGGTGTCGTGCTGTTGTTGTCGTTGTTGTTGTTGTTGTTTTCACTAAGATGCATACTCAACGTAACAGATTATATAACGCTGCTACTACAACTACTACTACTACTACTATTACAAAAACAACGCAACAACTCTCTGCTCTAGCAAGCTTTCAAAACAGACACGACACACGCCTGCCTGTTGAGCGTGCAATTGAACCACCTTCGATCTTGCGGGGACCATCCATCTGCACCTTCATCAACTAACCAACTGCCACAACTACAACCGCCGCTACCAATGTGCTGGTGTTTGGCATAACGCCATGATGCTGTTCTTGATCATACTACCAGCTTCTGCCTCTGCGCTACTGTTGTCGTTATCTTTGTTGCTGAACAGTAAGGGTTGTCAACATTGACTGGCGAATGGAATGCGATTATCTATGGTCCAGACGATAGAAACAATAACAACAACAGCAATGAAAGCAAATCGGAAGGCAAATGAGAACGCGTAATATATATATATATATATATATATATAGGGAGAGATATTTAGGACCTCTCCTGGCCACAAACAACAGTTGGAAGAGTGACAATATCATGTTTGTTATTGCTACTCGGTCTATGGTGTGATCGCCATGATAAGAGGGGACACACAACCGAAAGAAGTAATCTGCATCATAGAAGTTCTAAACTTGCAACACGTAAGAATATTCTGTAAGCCTTCTAGACTTACCCTTATAGAGAAAGCCGTCGAATGAGTTATGTTATAATAAAGAGCACAAATAATTTAAATAATCTAAAGCGCATATATGACATACGGTCCCAATTAAAACCCGAAATAACCGGTGACTTTAATGCAACGGGAATCATAAGGGAAAACGTTATCAAAGGATACGGAGTGGGTCGTACAGAAGAAACTTACAATTGTATGCGATGCGCGAGTCTCCACCTTGGCGCGATAAGACCATTTACTGTTTATAGATAGGTTTATAACGGTAAGAAATCTAGCCGTAAGGCCTTTAATTAATTGCGAACAGATAGTATAGAAAGATATTTCCCGTGAAATAGAAAACTACGCAAGAGAATCGACTTGTAAATCCGGCAAGGGTTGTACAAGTGTTGTACAAACCAATGATGTTTTTTGAAAGAATCCACGAGGAAGAGCCGGGTGCGAACACGCTCTACGACAGGCAAGACAGATTCATTACAATGGGTATAAAGAACAACCTCGTTACTGAATACGGCACTGGAATTAATCATTGATCCAACGGAGTAGATAGAAATTTAGGTAGAAGGGATTTAGAATTGACACTATAACACCTAGTTACAACGGATTTCTAAAGATGACTAGAATTGCAAAAAAAAGTGCTCTGGTTTTGGTACTAGACATTAGAATGCGGACACTCTACTGCTCACAAGCACTGCGCTGAGCCAGTACAAAGTACGAATGACCAATACGGGCAAGTACATAGGCAAGCTTCAGGCACAGGATCAACAAAATGCCGCCATTAAAACTCTGAGGGTCTTCAACCACCTCGCAAAAGCAATCTCAAAAGAAGAGTTACGAAGGCCGAGTTGCCTGTTTCATTCTTAGCGCATATTCTCTTTTTTATAGGTGTTTGGGAATGCACATACGTCTCTTGCAGCCTGCGTGACTAATATGGGATAGGAGGATTCTGCTATTTTGTAAACCCCCCTGTGAGGGTGCGTCGAGACTATAAAGGCCCGGTTGCTCTTTTCAAACTTTCCTTCCTTTACTTCTCGTCTCGACGATTCCTCGTCTTCTCCGAGAGACCCCTTAAAGCCCTCGCGCCTGGCCGTTTTCTTGGCTGTACTGAGTGTTAAAACGACGTCGAACAAGTTCGGCGCCACCTTTCGTGCCTCCGCCCAAGTTTTTATATGGGCAACAATCTCCCTGATAGGTCGACCTCTTACTGGTTGGTCCTGCATCCCTAACTTCCCTGAGAGCCTCACGCCGCAAAACATAATGCTCCACGTTATCTGCCTCTTTTAAGTCACACAATACGCAAGTATCGGTGATGCTTTTCTTAATCCTTGACATGCAGCTCTGGAACTGGCTATGTCCGGTCAGAACCTAAGTCGTCCAGTAGGAAAGTTCCCCATGCCGGCGATCGAACCACACCCTGAGGTCCGGCATCAGACTCTTTGTCCAGTTCCCTGTAATCATGCAAGGTCTTACCTACGCCCATTCCTCCTGCCAGGCCGGTATTGAGGCACTCCTGTCCCTGGTGAGATCCAGGTCTTCTTCAAGATATATTTTACTTCTTTTAGCCGCTAGGAGGTTTCATGGCAGCATCTTGGCTAGGACCAGAAGACCTTCAGTCGAGACCGTTCGATACGCCCAGTTTACCCTGATTGCCAGCGTTCATTGGGTCCACCTTAGTGCACCCCTATTCTCCGCCCTTCGCAGAACTGCATAAAGCACCGTTGATTCGGCCACCAAAGTCAGGAACTTTCATTTCTCCTCAGCCACCCCACCGCGCATGTTCTTTCTATAAACTGAAGATGCTCCCGACTAAAAGGCAAACAAGGCTAGGTGCCGTGCGGATATTAAACGCTTGCTAAACTGAGTTAGAACAGGCTACATCGGTGCTTTCGGGCCGTAAACACGGCTCAAAGGCCCAAGTCTAAACACGAAGAGGGCCAGATAACAGTATTCATCTTTATTGTGAGATAAATAGAACGACTAATAATGATGATTGAACCGTGCCTTGAAGTTTGAGATTGCCACCATCATGCTATCGACTGGGTGGTTACCAGCCATAAAGTGTTTCTCGTAAAGGTCAGAAGGCCCAAGCTATATCACCATATGTACATATGTACAAGCAAGAAAGCCAAGCTGCCCACATTGTTAGATTGCTCGGTGGAGTACCGCACTTCGTTGGCAAGGACAGTAAAATAATCATATCGATTGTCTGAACGTTGTGATCTAACCCGGACGAAAATGAATAGTTAGAAGTGCGAATTGTAACGCTCGGATTAAGGCAGCTGAACTAAATAAGCGGTCAACGCACTGCACTTCTTATATTACTTACGACCGCTACCAAAAAAAATGATACGGTTCACAGTCAGTTTACCACGGTATTGAGTAAGAACTTATTTAGCTTGCGCACAAAGGGCTTTGCTGCAAGAAACGATTTAGTTTTTTAAACAGAGAGCCCTAAATCGACGTCCATGCACTCCTTACAATGCTTACGATTGCTACCAAAAACATTGGTTCAGTTCACAGTCAGTTTACCAAGACGTTGAGTAAGAACTTATTTAGTTTGCGCGCAATGGATTTCGCTGAGAGAAGCAATCCAGTTATTTTTTATATAGAGAGCTTTAAATCGACAGCCGTCCGCAAGCAAGAGCGTGACTGCAAGATTTGATCATAAAAATTGAACCTCCAATGTCGTTGCACGATACTCTGCTAACAGGGGCTATGGGTAAAAACGAAATTTCGGAACGTTTTTAGCCCACGTTGCTAATTAATTTTGTTGGAGCTCTTGCTCTGTGCTTACTCATTACTCCAAACCACTATATCTACATTTGTTCGTGCACGTAGAAAAGATATTTGCATTATTTTCTAAATTGAGGCAATGGCCTGGTTTCACTCCTGATTTTTTATTTTTACCAGAGTACGATAAGTTTATTTAATGTTTCATATGTTAATAGTCAAATAATAGTTGTTACTGCTACGGCATTTCTGGCAGTGTTCCCCCGGCGATGGAAGCGACCCCACTACCGCCACTGCGTTACCACGTTGAACTTCTATGGAGATACGCTGCACCAGGTACTCCCCGGCTCGCGCATCCTTTGTCACAGCAGTTACTCTCTTTCCAAGCTCCTTGAGGAACTTGACGGTCGCCTCACCCATTGGTCCTAGCGTTTCCACGGCGATCGGCTGAATTATGAACTGCGGCGAGAGCTCCCTGTATTTCGACAATTTGCGACCTTCAGCAAGACGTGCGCTCGCGCCAGCTTCCCGACTTGTGCGCGCAATGTAACTGTTGGCGAGTGTACATGAAACCGTCGCGTCCCACACTAGCAGACGACCCCGTTCCCATGGTGCTAAGGTTTTTCCATCCGGGCGTAGAAGGCTGTTGGCGCACATACCGAGGGGCTCTTTCATTGAAGGAATCTGGGCGCTCTGCAGAGCACGGTGTACTACAACGTTGATGGCGAAATGTCGTGAATGGCGACCGGTACTGAACCGGCAGGACAGCGCATGTTCCGCTGTAGCGGTAACTTTAGACCGACACGGGTTGCAGACGTGCTCTGCGCAGACAGCCTTCCCAAGCCGCAGACCCGAGACGATGCGGAGTGTGTTATTGTCCAGCATCGTCCCCAGTTGCGGCAAAGGGAGGGCCTGCAGCCACTTTCCGCTCATTGGATCAAAACAGGCCTCCAGGCGAGCTTTTCCTTTTAAGTCTAGGGTTTGCGCTAGAAGCGCGTCTTGCCTCTTTTTTACCACCAAGTGGTCTAGTGCTCCCTGAGTTTTTCGCGGGGCTCTCCCCAGCAAACTCGAAACTCCTCCAGGGCCTCATCGGAGGCCCTGGCCAGCTGAACTGAGATATCTTCAACTTCAATCGAAAGTATTAAATCCTTAAATGTTGTCAAGGATCCCAAGTAGCACGATAATGATAAATCCTAGCTTGGCGAATCCCTAAGCCCCCCGCGCTCACAGGAAGTGATGCCTGGGCCCAGGACGCAGATCCCAGGATGTGAACGTTGAGTAGCCGTTCTAGTCCCGTACTCCTGAATATATTTATCTAATTTTTTCAAGACATTTGTACTCTTCATTGCTCAGCCCCTGAAAGGATGCAATCGAGAGCTTTTGCAGGGACGGTGCAATGCAAAGTGTTTGAAAACCACATTGATGTCGCACCGATATATATGCACACAACTATTATAAATGACAAAGGACTGAACAGTGTTTATTAATTCCAAAAACCTTACACTATGATAGCACAGAGCGTTTGAACGTTTGACAGAGTTGGTCACTCTCGTCTGCTTTAAAGAAATTAAAGTCTCGCCGTGCATTACTTTAGATAAACATATTGTTAGGCAAACAACACTTCAATTGAGAGTTGACAATGTGATTTATAACTCGTTTTCTCCGGAATACTTCAGGGTGGATGCTTTCCCTCTTCTATACACGACCCTTATGCTGGGAGTTTATAGGTACCTGCTTATGGTAATATATATATATATATATATATATATATATATACTAATGTTGTGATATCACTGATTCGCGGTGATCAGGTGCGAAATCCCTTGAACTTGACCTTGAATTACTGTAATTTGTAAAGTTAATGCCAGAAAAGAAGCAGTTGGTCTATATGAACCTGTACTCTCACCAGTCCCGCCTTTCTAGGCATTCCAGCTAAAAGGTGTGCTCATCCTATCCGGTCGTTGTGCCTCGCACTGCTGTCGCATTTTAGTACATTAGCGTTTCCAAACATGCCATCCAAAGGCCTTCTGTACCAACTGTTTCGTGAGGAAATTTGGCATTTCCAGTGTCCTGAACGTCAGCGGTGGAAACACGAGTGTGTGCCTCAAACCTCAAGGGAATTTCGGGTCTTGTGTTGCTCGGCTGGGTAGCATTGCGACCGACAATGAAGGATAGAAAAGTATTGATTAGGGTGTCGGCCTATACGAGCGGATTAGCCTACTCGAAAGGAATTAGGGTAGCCTATCTCGCCTGCACTCGACGTTTCTGAGGAAGCCTGGGGGGTTACGGGTGCTAGGTTATCCAGGTGAGCAAAATACCCGACTAAAAGTATTGTCGATAGCAGAATGTCGGCTTTACTCCGGGCGAAACCTAGCTCGCGCCGTTTAAGTGCGCCCACCGGTCCACCGCATTAAAATGAATGTGGTGCACACCAAGTTGGCATTCAGTCTGCGACCAGCGCAAACGCGGATTGTAGCGTCATCCATAAAAGTGGCCACAGTACCAGATGCAAAGTGTGAAGCCACAATCCGGCCTCGAAGAGGAAAACTTTTAATGGTGCTTTCTTGGTGTCATCGGCGGCCGTCTCCTGCAAGACATCTCTGCGAGAAAAAATGGAAGGTTTTAGGGGCACTAAAACAATTTTAATTACGTTTCACGTGTAAATAACAGACATTTGGGAAGGATAATTTGTTCTCACTAAGAGAGCTAATATCTGAAGTGTTCTAATGTCTGTCTTTCTGCTTTCATATGGACTCAACTTCTCCAAATCTTACGGTCCGTCTACTGAAACAATTCAATTGTGCCTCGCATGTTCCAGACATTAAAACATTTAGAGAAAGACAGCTTAGAGACAGTTACACGCCGCCGTTAGACAGAGACAAAAACAAGGCAGACTTTCCTAGTCCTGTTTTCCATTGAGTCAACACGTTTCTGCCACAGGTGCGCTAGAGCTAGCTTGATAGAACATGCTTTGCAAAACCGAATTGCCTCACTTAAAGAAAGTTGATGGATTCTAAGGTGATACAATCGTGTCAATACTAGTTTTTCCGTGGATAGGTAGTTCTGTAATTTTATTAGCGGTAATTACGTGCAAATGGTCGTCCCCTGTTCGTTTTTAAGGGCGAGTTTTAAAAGGTGAGGTAATGACTAGCTATTCTAGATATATAAGACCCCACAACGCGATCCAGTTTTAGCAGTTTTAGATGTTTTCTGGGCGTCCGAGGGGAAATGCAATCAAGTATAATACACATTGTTACTCTTGCTTAGTAGAGACCACTGCAGACTGGATATTATCCTACGAATGGAGGGTGCTGCAGTGTTAGTTACTACTGAGCAGGAGTACCTATCCAGATCATCGGCAATGGTAAGCGTTATTAAAAAAGCTTATTTAGACCTGTATGAAGCAACTCAGCGAGTTGAAACAACGGCTTGTGTAAACCCTTTAAACCAACTATTGGAAACAACCTTTAATGAAATGCTTGGTGTAATAAGCAGCTTTCTTTGTAACGACAAACATGATGTAAATATTGCCTTAGATAATCTGATAGGAAAGAGACTAATAAATGCGATTAACCACGACCCCATCGGACAGTTCAATGCAAATAATTGTTTAACTTATAACATGTTTATTACTTCAGCTAACTGCATTACATAATGCTTAAGTTCTCGGCAAAAAAGGCGAAATTATATGAAGCAGTGGGTACATTTAAGCAGTCATGTGAAACATGTAGAACATAAGTAGACAATGAAAAAATGTTGCCAAACACATACGTCACCACAATAAGATCACTCAACTCACAACTGAGAATACTTATTATGGTAATATAAACAAAAAAGCACAGACTCATTGAGTCCATATAACGGCATTTTCTATTGAATTGCATACAGCTTGTAAGCATCATTTGTTCAGTGTCTTGAAGTTGCATGTAAGATGTTTTTAACAGCTGTGTATACAGCGCGTGTGGCTCATTTTTTGTTTGTCGGACCCTTGAAGATACCAGAAAATGGCTATGGTATAGATTGTCATATAAACGCAGAGGCGTCAATCTTAACTTATTTTTAATATAGAAACTACTATCAACTCGGATATCGATTATATTTTGTGTGATTTTGTGAACAAGATTCGTCCTGCAAGCCCACATTCGAAAGTTGCAGATAATGGCAGATAAAATTCAGCTGATACGTTTCCTGGTAGTCAGAACAGGACGCAGAGTTCAATCTGTTTTTTTTTACCGTGTAACATCTCTAAGAAATAACTTCAACTAAAATGCAGTTTTAACGGCACTGTTTTGGCGTAATATGGCGACAGAATGCAGATCGATTGATTGGTCAAAGAGATTAAAGATTCAAGGACGGTAGGGAATTGATCTTTAAACCGTCTCTCCTGTAACGCCCACTCCAAAACGAGACACACTGAAAATGCGCACCGCCACTAGAGGAACGGATGGAGATCATGAGTGCTGTCTAAAAGAGCAGGTATAAAGGCGGAACAATAGGAGGGCGTTTAAAAGGCTAATAGAAAGAACTGCGTTAACATGTTTTGATTTTGTACATAGATGATCAGGTAAGGATTATGGCTCGCTCTATGAGATGTGACGCTTGTGTGCGTGTGTATATAAATTAAGCTGTCTGTAGCCCCCGTGGACTTTAAATGTAACGTGTTACTGACCGACCGCTTTTAAATGTATCGCACCACACATATACAATTTGGACGTATGCCAAACAAGCAATAGACTTATCACTTGTGATACGAACGACATCTTAGCGCCTTGGAAGCATTACTAAAACACGTGGTAGGCAACGATGATGTATGTCTGTCCGATTAAAAACATCAAAACAATAGATGGCGACTGGTGACGTAGGGGAAAGGGCAGACCCGGCAAAAAAGTTGACGGGTAAGTCAGGTTACATCCTTTGTCTCGGAGCGGCGGCGTGGTCTAGGGTACTAGTGCGCTAGTCATGGTTCTCATTTGCCTGAATGTCGCCGGTTAGATTCCTGTTGTTGAATTATGCTTGAGCAATGCTCGTTGAGAATTGATGATAAACCATACCATTGAGAATCAGCGGTCACGCTGTTGCCATAAAGACTATTGGAGAAACTCTAGATATATCAACATGCCTGGCTATCGATGCATTGGAGATATGCCTCACGGGGCGGCTGCCGAGTTGTCACGAAAAAAAAGCTTCACACAACTGTCCGGTCGCCCTGCCATCGAAATAAATAAGCGTTTTTATTTAACTACCGGACGGAAGCATATATACTCAATTTGTTTTTTACTGCCTCTTTAGCTTTAAAATAGTTGCTTGGAACTGGTCACGGTCGTGCCGAGGGCAGTTACACAGGGGTGAGAAACCGGCTGAGAAATTTAGAATCAATTGACATTTGGAAGGCAAATTGATTATTACAAACCAGTGAGACAATTAGAGATCGAGAGAAACCTTGAAACAGGCACGTCCCCATTGGGATGGAGTCGCTTGCGCTAGTCTCCATGTGTACAGCGTGGGCCATCAACACGGGCCATCATCATGGCGCACGTGGAGTGGGACGCGGGCCGAGGCACTCGGTCATCAGCGATATCGCCAGTCTTCGCTCAGTTGAACTACACAACATCTCTCCAGGCACGCAGCTCACGTGCCTATTCAGGAATGAAGGACGCAGACTAACCCAAATTCCCTCTGGGAAGAGTATACGGCCGCTTGAATAGCATGGCACCGTTGCCGACACTATTAACCCTCTATTGCCGGTCGCAGTGCTACCCAACCGGGCCACGCAGTCCGGCGAGCGAAGAAAAACAAGATCTGAAAATTCAGCCCAAGGTTTAGCGCACACGTGTTCTCACCGCTGGCGCTCAAGACTCTGGTGGGTGACGAGTCCCCTTACAAAACGCTTGTTACAGAAGGTGTCTGACCTACTGGTTACGAATTACGAGTGACCCAAAAGGTGTTTCTTCTTGCCAACACTCTCGCAGGACGTACAGCGAGGAGAAGCGACAGCAGAGACCGCTACGATGATCGGATATGGGGGTGAGTCTGGCCTATTTAGCTGTGTTGTTATGAGGGAGAAGGGACTAGACTTCTATGAAGTTCATGCTGCGTACATCTATCGCCATTGGACGTAGCAATCTATTCAATGGAATACAGCCCGGCGGTTAGAAGACGCTAACTCCATTATGCCGTTTTGTACGGAAGCGGAAGCGAAGACTAATTTAAAAACTTGTGTTCAGCTCGCGTAAGCCTACGAAAACGTTAAAATAAAAATCGAGTCGAGCAATTACTGTATTATAGTTATCCTGAACGACGTTCTGCTTATGGACTCGAAATGTTTCCTTTGTAACATTCGGCCAGCACTATTAGTCTGGCTTAAGCTTTACCTCATTTGGAGTAATTTCAGGTCTCTCCTACTTGCACAGTGATAGCGAGAGAAAAGAAGTATTTTCTGGATAGACCCCTCATCTGTGTCGACCCTCCAGTATACACTGTACGAACACGTCCCATTTTGCCCGAGTGAATTGTATAATTCAGTCGCAACTTTGACCTGATAATTGGTTCGAGTTGCTACTTCATTAGCAGCATTCAATTAGTAGTAGCAGCAGCATCAGTTGTACTAGTTTGAAGTTCGTAACAGGTGGTTGGTGCGATAGCAGGTTTCTATTTCGTCGCTCCGTATTTCTCAAAGCTGCAGGCTTTCGTGCATCCGCGAAGTTTTATACCTCTTCCTCACCCTTCCGGACACTCGATGGGTGTATTCAAATTTGGGCGCGCTCTGGAGCTCTTGGCGGCGCTCTGCCACATCTAACCACCACCACTACCACCAGCAAATCAGCAGCACCAACAACAACAACAACCGCACCATCTCCACCACCACCACCAGCCGGAGCAACAGCATTAGCATCCGCAGCAGCAGCAGCAGCCGCCGCATACCCTATCCCTACTAGTGGCGAGGGTAGCGCGTTTGGTGCTGGTAACTAGTGGCGCTCCCTGGTGGCTGCGCTGGTGCCGGTCCTACTGTTAGTACTGCTGTTGTTGTTGTTGTTGTCGTCGTCGTCGTCGTCGTCTGTTGTTGTCGTCGCCGTCGTCGTCGTCTTCTGTTGTTGTTGTTGTTGTTGTTGCTGCTGGCGCTGCCGGTGCTGTGGCTGCCAATGGTGAAGCAGGCAGGCCGCGAGCCATCCAACCAACCAGCCGTACGGTGCTCCTCCACCAGCAGCAGCGCAGGAGCGGCTGTAGCAGTCAGTAGAAGAGGAGGCAGTTGGCGCCCGTCGTGCTCCGCGACCGGCTGTGTCTATGGTGCGTTCGTTGCGGTGCGTTTGGTCGCTCGTCGTAGCTTTGCGGGTTAGTGTATCGCGCGCGGAAGCTGCTGCACATGCATGCGTTCGTGCATCAGTGAATGAGTGAATGAGTTCGTTCGTGCGTGCGTGCGTGCGTGCGTGCTTGCTTCGAAGAGAGGAGACGTCCGCGTGGCGTTTGCTGGCGTCGTCGTCGTGTGATGGTGACGACTCTGTGATTCGGTGTCATTTGGCCGGTGTTTAGTCGCGTATATACAAATCGTACGTACATACACATACAGGTGTATGGTCGTAGTCTGGTGTGGTAGAAATTGCTGTGACACTACCTGATTAAGCTTGGCCCACTCATGGCCTGTCATCATTCTTGTGCTGCTTATTGATGTTGTTGTTGTTGTTGTTGTTGATGGTGCGAGCCGATCGGATTTCTGTTCAATGTTGGTGCTGTTAATGTGCTGCTGCTGCTGCTGCTACTACTGCGGCCAATGGATAGATAGATGCATGGATGAGTGAATGAATAAATAAATACACGTTTAAAACGTCTCATCGCGTGAATTGGATAAAGACACATCACCACCGTCAATAACAACAACATCTTCAACCATAACAACGACGAAGACGACGACGACAACAACATCGTCGTCGTTGTTGTGCGTTCGATCAGCACATTCTGTGAACTCTCGGATACCAAACTACTTGCCACCTTACTGTTCATCTTTAATCGTCATCATCATTACCATCAGCTAGCTGCGGAACTTCGTTCTCATCATTGCAGCTCACCTCATGCTGGAATAAGGTGCGTGTGGAGCCGCGCGGAGGAGCGTGTCTCTCTTGTGTGTCCGTGTGCGTGATGTATGCCGCAAAGGATTAAACACCCTCTGGATACTAAAATATATATATATATATATATATATCTATTGGGTCTACAAAAAAAGTTTGTTTAGGTTTTTTTAATGATTCTCTACGGACAAAGCCGAAAAAACTTGTTTGTAGCCCTATATATATGCATTTTGTGGCTTGTATGTTGTTTATTATCGGATGTGTTGTCGTGAACAGAGCATGATCGTTATTCACGCGGTTTGTCGGTCCCAGCGCGACCCGTACAGTGAGGCATGAAAGACATGTTCGGTATATCGAAAGAGAGAGAAAGTGTGTTTGAGGAGAGAGGGGGTGGGGTGAACGAGAGAGGGTAGCGGGGGAGCGAGTTCGTCCCCCTCGTACCGTTGGCGCTTGCAATGGGGCTTGCCGTCGTCTCGTAGGTCGCCTTTGCTGTACACAGAAGCGACGACGACGACGATAATGATAGCAACAACAACAGCATCATCATCATATTCCACGACGTAATAATATTATTATTAATAATAATGATCGGTTATCGATGAGTGATTACACAGAAAAATGAGCCAGACGTTGGCACACGTACGCAAATCGGTACAGCTGTGAGCTGCATGATCCACTGAGAGTGTAGATTTCTAGATTCGACATCGATAAATCCGGGAACGAGTGAGTGTCGTTCCTGCAGATTCTGATGTTGGAGTGAACAGCTATTTACCCTTTATATATATATATATATTTTTTTTTCCCGTAAGGCTAATGCTTGTGTACGGTTGTTCATGTCATGGCTGATTTTCAATCTACCCCGGCATTTACTTTGTCTCAATTGGAAACTATGCAAACCAATTTAAGAGTGGCCGATCTGGGTCTCGAACCCAGGCCTATTAGTAGAAAAGTGACAACATTTTCAAATCGAAGATTGTTTGTACACGTGTGCACCCTGTCCGGGTGATTGATTGCTGATAACCTGCTGGTGATGGCGATTATCCGAAAAACTACTTTGTTTGAATGTTTTTGTTGTTGCTGTCTTCCACGTGACATACACACTGTTTCACCAACTCAAAAAAGCCACTCATAGCTCGTTTTAAAATTGCGGTTTACTATTCGTATTCGTAATCACTGTTGGCGCGCCGATGGGCGTTTGAATTTAACCAAACGGATGATGTTTGACTGACAATGATCATACAGCTCTCCTCACAATTGCTTCTCAAAAATCTCCTAAGTGCCCATTGTTCGTTATTGATCCTAGGTAGGCCTTTCACCGCAAGGCGTCCGCTTCTACGTCGTCTATGACGTTACACGTCGACCCTCTTATCCTACACACGATTAATTACCCGTCACGACCCTACACACAGGAGAGTTCCACTGAACCCTGCTGGAGTCCTTCCCCCTAGATATCCGTCCTTGTATCGAACTAGAATTCCGATCTTGCATGTACGTCATCGTTAGCATGGCGATACGACCAGAGCTTGATTTACCTACCGAATGACACACGCATCATCATCGATTCCGCGGGGCATTTCGTAACGTTCTTGTCGACCGGCCTCTTCGATAGAGGTCGGGGGCTGTTTCTATCCGCTTAAAAGTTAGCGGTGAATTAATTGTGCGATGAGCAGTTATGACGATCATCTCTGATCAGCTGTCCGTCTCGCCCGGCATCACTGAGAGCCAATGCCGATACGGGGAACGTCCTTGCTGTTTTGTTTCGAACAAACATTGATGTTCTACTCCAACCGTTTTCACGACGACATCAACGCAGATCTCTTGCAGATGACTTTGTTGTTGTTGTTGGTTTTAAGTGAGCCGGTTAGAAAAACGTATATTTTTACGTATGTAGTTGAGTTTCTCTTATTGTTCTTATTCTTGTTCGTATTCCCTAATCGTTGAGCTCGAAACGGGCCATCCGGCAAACAAGCAGAATGAGGCAAACCCGCAAACAACAATGACCTCTGGCACGAGAGATTGTTTTGACTCGGATCGTGTCGTTGTTGGTACGGGCCGCCCGCCGGTAACACTGCTGCTGCTGCTGTGAGATTATTGCTATGAGCGGAATAAGAGCGTGTCTTGTTTGATTTGCTGCGTCTTGAGCTGACAGAGCTGGTATTAGCTGTAATGTGCCTCAGTCGCTCGTATTGACAGAAATATGTCTCAGTTGTTGTTGTTGTTGTTGTTGTTGTCGTTGTGGCTGCATTATCATGAAGTCCGCTAATCGAAATCGAGCCAAAAAACGACAATGATTTTGAGACAGTTTCGCGGTCGGGGCGCATGCTAACGTGTATGTATAGAGACATTCAAACATTCGTAAATTGATACACAGATGCGTGCAGGCATACAGAGGCATGCCACTCAAATGAAGGTACGCCGTTTTTGTCATCGTTGGCTCGGCCGTGAACTGCCATCTTAAACTTGGGTACATTTCCGTTCTTTTCTTATATCAAGTGTGACTGTGAATAACCATGTATCCATATATATATATATACAATTTGTAAATATATATATATATATATGGATACGTGGTTATTCACAATCACACTTGATATAAGCATACACTATTTGCATACAGATATGTGCTGATCATCGTGTCCAATTCATTATCCGGCAAGATATCTCTATATAAACAGGGGGCTCGATGGTGCCTGTGATTACATTTGAATGTAGGTACTATTATCATTATGATTATTATTTATTATGACATATCGATTTGCAAGTTTGCCGAGTTAGACGACTCCTACGGCGGCTCTCTATATTCTGCTCGCTGCTTTCCACAAGCAACTGCCGGCGTCGTAAATTTTTGGTTTGTTTTACTTGGCGTTACGGTCATTTTTGGCCACTACGCTCGTCTGGCGCCGACGATAACTGCTCCACTAGATGTGCTCGGCGGCACCACAGCGCAGCGTCGGCGACATAGCGGTGAATGAAATGCAGGGCGATCTACAAGAATATGTGTATATATATATATTTATATATATATATATATATATATATATATACAGTGTGTATAACACTGTTTGTCAGTATTTTTATATATATATATATATATATATATATCCAGGCACGCAGGCCGCTCCCATATATCGAGTCGGGCCAGTTTTGCGTTTCGTTATATAATGCTTCGGCTTCGATTTGACTAGTTCGTCGAAGTCGTTGTTGTTCCGTGTTGACATATCAGCAGCACATCGCTGCCGTCGTTGGCGTCGACATTTTTGCCATTAACGACTACTTCTCCGGCTATCTTATCGCATCGTGGTGATGCTAATAATAGTATTGAATGAATATGAATAACGATGCGGTACAGTAGTAAGAAGAAGCAGTAGTAGTAGTAAGAATACTATAAATCATAGAAATCATAGCAATTGTTGCGTTTGTTTATTAGAGTTTCAACGCAAATCTACAAACTTAAATCGCCTCAAAAGGGTATCATACTTATCTGGATTAGCAGCAGAACTGAACCCGCGACCCCTAGTGCCAGATTCTCCGGACATCTCCCCAAAACTATACAATAATAATAATAATAATAATAATAATAATAATAATCACCATCATCATTAGCATCGTTCTAATAAGGAAATTAATCATAAACGTCGCAAATGTCATGCGAATATTGTTGTTGCTCGACTAATAGTATATATGCATATATATATATATATATATATATATATATATATATATATATATATATATATATATGCATATAAGAATTCGATACACGTATCCGCACTACGTATATACGAGTATACGAATTTCACACACGTATACAAACTATATACCAGTATATATAAATCTCCATGCACGAATACGCACTCCACACATGTATACGAACTCCATACACGTATACAACTATATAAACGTATACGAACTATTAACGCGTATACGAACTATTAACGCGTATACGAACTAGATACACTACGGGCGAGCGTTCGAGGCTGGGCGTTCTTTGGAAGCAAGCCAAATGTTTTCCACACGTTTTCGCCGTACTGCGCCGTCTGTTTGCGAAGACAAAACGGGACAAGAACCAATCCGCTTGCTTGCTTGCTTGCTGGTCTGTCTGCCTGGTTTCCTTCCTGTCTATCTGTCTGTATGTCAGTCTGAGTCTGTCTGTAGTAACGGGTAGTCAACGAGTCAACCCCGACATCGGGCCGCGGCGCCGGGGTAGTCGGGGGAGACAACAGGGTTGGTTCAACCGCCATTTGGAGAGGTTTTGCTGTTGCTGCTGCTGATTTTGGTACTTTGGCCACGACCACAGTTACTACACAGCAGTACCACTTCTATTGCTGCTACTACTACTGCTACAACAACCGTTCGATTGTGATAACAGCTACCTTCGTGTATATCATTCTACTTGCCCGATATACACGTATCGAGACGTTGAGAGAAGGAAAGAGAGAGATTGGGCATTGACACGACACACGCAGAGAGAGAGGGCAGGCGGCCATTCAGACTACGACGCAGTGGATGGAGCAGATGTTGGGGCTGATGAATTAGCAAAAGTAAAAAAGAAAAAAAGAAAAAGAAAAAAGAAAGAGTGGGTGAGCAAGAAAAATTGAAGCAGCATGCGATGAAGAAAAAACGAAGGTGAAGCAGCGAAATAGAAGAAGATACCAGACGCAGCGACAGGTCGGTCGCCGAACAAGTTTCCTTCGGGGGTTTTCATGATTTGATTATTATTTGATTATTATTAGTATTATTGCTATTACTATTCTTGTTTGTGTTCGTTGTTGGCTGCTGGAGGATATACAATACTACAATACGCTACCTCTACTATTACTACTACTGCTACACTTACGACGGCTACGTCCACGAGCGAATAGAAAATACTATGACCATACAAGCGCCGCTGTTCGTTTTGCGTCCGCAAAAGGTGTCACCATTTTGCTGTTGGATGGCCCAGCCACCAACAAACAGACAGGGAGGCAGGGACACACACAGGGAGCAGGAGGAGGAGGAGGAGGAGACAGACAAACAGGGAGGAAGGAAGGGAGCTTGCTTGCTAAATGGAATACAGACAGCTTGATGCTGGCGCTGCCTTGAGACTTGACAGCGAGACGACATCGTGAGTGATTATTATTATGAGGAGGAGGTGGAGGTGAACGCGGAGCAGGATGATGACGACGGTGATAATGATGATGATGATGATGATAATGAGTTGGTTAATGATGGTGATGAAGGCGACATTTATCCACGCAGACGCATGAAGTGGCGGGACGATGATGATGATACGGATGATGCTGATAATGGTGATGTTGATGATGCAAGTGGAACAGGGCTTCAAGGGGCCTGAATCGGCGTTTGTCATTGTGCCGGGCCGGTCTATCTCTCTGTCTGTCTGTGCGATGTCTAACCTTTTATTGATCTATCAATCTATCTATTTAGCTATTTCTCTATCTATATATCTTTCTCTCACTTCGTCTGTCCAGCTAGAGGTACAAACGTGGCAAACTGTAGCAATTGGATTTTCGGCCATATCAAATAAAAGCTAAATAGACTACTACTACTACGACTACTACTAGAGCGACGGCCGGCAACAACGACGACGACGACGACAATGACAATGAAGCAGTGGACGGGCGAACGGGCAGGCGGGAAAACTGGCGATACGGGATTCAATAATACCAGACAGTCGAATCGACAGGGATGATGGCATGCGATGCCATCCCATCGCCTGACTACTTGCCTGTCTGTATGTATGTCTGTTGTTCACGGGAGACGATGATGCAAAAGCAACGCGTGGGAGGCAAAATCGAACAAGCCATCGAGAATTGAAGCCAGCTAGCAGATAACTTGTTCGTCGTTGTCGTCGTAGTCGTCGTGGCCAGCTGATGATGACAAAGCTTTGGCCAAAACCTCGCCACGCCAAAACTGGCACGACATCCGCAGCAGCAGCAGCAGTAGCACGAACTGCTTGGCTATGACAAGGACGATAACGGTATTTGGAACAATCTATAACGCCGACGGCGGTAAAAAAGAAAGCCGACAATAATACCCCCACCGCTATCAATAACAACAGTAACAACAACAATTGCGACAACAACAACAATTGTCACAATAACAACAACAACAATAGCAACAACTGCGACAACAACAATGGCGACGAGAGCAACAACAAAATCTCTTGAACTTAGCGACATGAGCTACGAATCTCGCTAAGCTTGGAGAGCAGCGGTCACGGTCATCATCGCGAGCCACACGTGCCAAGAGATTACGACAATAACAACAACAACAAGTGCGAAATATCTAGGGAACGACAACGCACGTGGGACAAGGGCAAAATAAGCCCAGCGCACGGGAACGGGTTCTTCTCTGTTGGTGGTGCTTGACACCATGTACAAGATTGACGGGATCATAATAGAAGATGTCCAGGACAGGGCAGGCCAGGCCTGCCAGTCCAGTGCAGTAAGTTATTTGTCTACCTAGCCAAGCTATAAGCTGCACCGTCCCGCGCTGTTCATTGAGTAGCCAGCAACAACAACAACAACTGGGCAACGCCAGACACTGAATACTGAACGGATCGTTACGTTATTTGCCGCTACTGCCCTGCTACTGACAATAACAATAACAACAATAAGAACAACAATAGCAACAACAAAAAAATAGCAACAACGACTTTCTGTGTTTGCGACAAAAGGACTGCATTTAGAAGGCTAATTCTTCGCTTGCGAACACGAACGAGCGGGATCCGTTGTGGCGTATAGCTGCCACAACGTCTCAGTGACAGGGCTATAGTAGAAATCAAAGTAAATTATGGCTATCTATTATGATTACTAATCTTATGAATAGTAATATTATTATCACGATCACTACCTCGACTATCTTGGTGTTGCAAGTGTATGTGCAGAACTTTGGCAATTATCATTTATTTCACAATAACAAGAATAATAATAACAACAGCAATAACTGCTGCGCCACAGGGACAGCAGGTATCTACTGCAACGACGCACTGGTACAGCGAAGCGATCGCAGATGCAGCCTATATGGAATGGCGCCAATCATTTCTAGTAGCAGCAGTAGTAGTAGAAGTGGTGGTGGTAATTGAAGTAATAAAATTCGTAATTACAGGAACGATAGCGCGCCGATAGTTTATGTAGTATTAGTAATGCATGCCGAGCGAGGAAAACATTTCTACGCACTACGAACTAACCCCTTTTGCCTCACCGCCACCGTCGTTCCCATCCAGTTGCTAATCGTACGTAGTAGGCTGGAGCGCGGTGTGGTGAACAATAGGCAAGAAAATAAGCAAGCATGTATCTACCTATATCTTCGTAGAACAGATTCGAAAGCATTTCGCACTGCCAGCAACCCCAACGTACGTCGATCTCTAGTGCACTGAGCAGTATGAGGCACAAATGGCTGACATTGAGCCAGACATGAGAGTCCTTCTTCCACCGCAGGAGCAATCCTACTAGAAAGGAACTAACTCAGCACTCAGACTTATGGAGAAAGTAGGCAGGACGAATAGACGACGACATAGATTAAAAGTAGAGGTACGTTTTTCATTCCATGGATGTAATCTGGATTTCGCGCTGTGTCTATGATGCGCTCGGTCGGCAAACTGGCCGCATCAGTAACAACAACAATAGCACCAACAAGAGCAGTAACAGCAACATCAAAACCACCATCATCATCAACAACAACAACTATTACTACAATAGCAGCAGCAGCAACAACAACAACAACAATAAGAACAACAACAGCATCATCAACAACAACACCATCATCATCATCATCAACAACAACAATCACAACGATAGGTACATTCAACGACGAACTTGTCTAACGAACGGGAGCGGAAACGGGAGGCCATGGTAGATGAAGTGCCCGTATAGAGTAGTTCCAATTGTAATAGGAGTGGTTGTTGTTGTTGCTGCTGCTGCTGCTGTTGTTGTTTAGGCAGCCCTTGTAGTAACCTCAGTTGCTCGGCGCTCATTATAGTGGCTCTAACGTACTCATACTAAAAACGTCATCATCGGGGGCCATCGGCCCGCTCGACATTATCTGCATCGTCATCGTCCTCATGATGATTCTGGTGTCGCTGTTGCTTGTCACTGTTCTCATTGACGCTGGTAGCGATAGGGTTGTTGCTGTTGCTGCTGCTGCTGTTGTTGTTATAAAATAAAATTGCATAGAATAGAAAAAGCCTTTATCTACCGACTGAAGTGTGGAAGGAGGCTGGGGTGCAGGGAAGTCCTGTGAAGTCGTTTTGTTGTGCGATTATCTGGTTACACGATGTTTTTGTCGTTGTTGTTGCTGCTGTGCTGTTTCTGTTGTTGTTGTGTTAATGAATATATGTATGCCTGTTTAGACATGTTGGTGTATTTGTGGATGTAACGTATGCACGTATGTTGGTTTGGTCAGCGCCCTGCTTGCGCCGGTAGAAAACGTCTCACTATGCTTGAAGAGGATGTCTAATATGTACACATACATTGTTTTGTATTTACATGCCAGATGGTATGCTGCTAACGTACTTAACATATATATATATATATACATACATACATTTGTATGTATATACATTTGGTGGACAAACTGCGTATTCACCGCTTCTAAGCAAAAATGTGTTTTCGACGCTTTCTCTTCTTAATTCGGCCGATAATCGGCAATGTTCTGTTGGAGTGAGAATAAACTCACCTTTTAATTTAGAATATTTATTTGAGAATTTAGAATAAATAATAAATACATTAGAATAAACTCACTTGTCAGGCGCAGTCCGGGGAAGGGGGGGTTATAAACGCAGATGTGATGATAACATGACTAACCACCATACGATATACGAGGAAAATTCGTACGTATTGCCGCTTGTGAGTGCAAACGGTATCGACGCTCTCGTAAATAAATGGACGCTGAATATACGCGCCTGTGCTGAGATGGTGTAACCGTAGCCCTGCATATGTATATAAATATATATATACCTAGTCAGGTAATACATGATCCTGCTGACATGGAGAACTTCTCTGTCCCTCTGCGAGTGCTCTGAGCGAGTATTCCGATCACCAAACGTGGATTGTCATTCATCCGTTTATTCCGCACATTCGTCTGCCGGTCTAATCTAACATAAACTATTTGTGTTTGCTTCATTGTTCCTCTATTGGCTGCTTGCAGTAATATTGACAATGCTGACGATAAAGTCCCTACCAAATCGGCAAATCATTTGCTTTCGTCGCAGCCGTCACAGCATAGAACATGACTGCTCAGTTATTCGTTCTAATTGTAACCGATTTGAAGGTTGACGATTGTGGCAATAATGACGCGCGCATATTTTCATTGCTAATATGGCCATGATCATCATCATCATCACCATTAATTATTATTACTGTTGTTATTGTTGCTCTGTTTGTTGTTTTCGCTATTGTTGTTCTTGTAATTTTAGGTGTCGTTATTGTTATCACGCGCACTGTCACCTGCCTTTCACTCGTGATGTCGCTAGCCAATCCGTTAGTAACAGAAGCGATGGCAGCGTATTGTTTTGGCCATTCAGAGTTATGTGGTTTCCGTGTGACGCTCTACCGTGCCGCCAGTGAAACGGACGTCTGCCTCCTTTACTTGTGGCTGCTGCGTGCCCTCTGTTGTTGTTTTTGTTGCTGCAGCTGTTGTCTTTGTATTTACTGTGGTTTGTCAGGTTCGGGTACTTCTTGGCCTTGTTGCAATACTATAAATTTCATTTGCTCTTACTTACTGTAGTGACCTCCAGAATCACCAGCAAGAATTGCTTTCTTGTATAAGCCTTATGCTGGGTATGCATCACTGCATGCCCCCCGCCCCTCCCCCAAATGTAGCAATTCGCAACCTGAACGATTATATGCATATATCTGTTTAGTTAGTATTATATCTGATAAAAACAGATCATCATATAATATTATTAGTAATCATAGTAGTGTTTGTGGTGTGTATGAGAACTGGTGTGCATTTAACGATGATCGAGTCACGAACGTATGCTATGACCGAAGTCGAGCGCAAAGCAACGGTATTTCGCTTAAGGCGGGTTCGAAGGGAGACGATACATGTTAATCGTAATTGCTGTATCCGTGATTTTCGTTAACTGCCTTGATACCAGCCGCGTCATTATGGGTGCCTAAAGCCTGAAAGCATTCGTCTGGGCAGCAGTCCAACTAGTGTATTCAAATATATTTGTATTACCACCTTAGATGTACTATACAAGGTGCAAATTCTGGCTGTTCTGTACCCACAGTTATTGTTGCCGTTGTTGGTTTTTGCGGTGTTGCGCGTGCCCCGTATGACTAGCTTTCTAGTTAGTTAGTTGGAAAAAAAAACATCGTCCATTTGAGTTTCTGTAAAAAAACATAGTTGTGGTGGGGTTGGACTTGCCATCGTTCTGTGACCTACAGGGGAAGGTGGGGGTCAACACCTGCATCATGATCAGTGCCACCATCAACAATAACAAGCATGGAGCATGCTCGTTACTGTGTGTGTGAGTGTGTGTTTTATCGAAAGATCTCTGTTTTACGCAACGAATTCCCACGATCTCTGAACTTAGTGGGAACTTGTCAAGAGGTTCTGGAACGCAGGGTCGAGGATGACTGGTGTCCACAGCCCTACGCCACAGGCATATATATCCCTTCTTATCAGGGTCGCCTTTAGCACTGTTGTTGTTTTTGTTGGTGGCGTTGCTGATGTTGTTTTTGTGCTCTTTTTGGCCAAACTTGTTCTGCCAAGAGTAATTGTTCTACGTTTTTTTTTCATTCTGCGTATTGTGTCCCTGTGCTGGGCGGCAAAGATTAGAAGGTCATCTCACATCAGACAGGTCGAGCCCGACAAATGGTGCTAGTCGTCCTGAGAAGTGCACCATCATTGAAAAAAAAAACCACGTATGCCCGAAGCAAGTAATCGCTTAGATTATGCGAATGTAGTTATGTATGCATATATATATATATATATGCTTAGTTCTTTTTTATTTCGTATTTTTCAGTCCGTGGTTCTTTAAAGGATTTTGCATAAGCCACCGCAGTGTCGTTGAACCTCGAAAAGTTTGGCGAAAGCTCCAGCAAAGACATGGAAACGATCTCAACGAGGTAGTGACTATGCCAAGCGTTGGGAGACGGTTGTTGGTTTATGCGCAAAGACACGAGGCACTTCTTCGAGTGAAGGTCGGCCGAGATCCTTCTGCCTGCATCACCCGCGCGCGGAGAGGATCTCTTAATCACTCACTTGCCGACTGGCAACTGAAAAACCGCACCCCGACGATAGAGTTCCAACTGATACTGAAGCAGTATGCCGTAAATATGCTATTTACAAAGGCCGAAGTTGGCCGTGCTCCGATCGCTTCCTAAGACGAAGATAAGTTGGCCTGACAGTACACACTATGAGTATTAGATTTGAGCGTTTTACGATAAGATGTACAGCATAATAGGCTCAGAGTGCACCTAAGCCAGATTCTCACTCATTTTCAACGGGAAGCAAGACGATGGATGATCAAGGCAACCCAAACCTCTGCCATGAGTCGCTTCGGAACGAGTTATATATATATACACATTTTTTTACGGAAGCGAGAATATCTTCGTCTGTCGAGAACCGATATTTCTAAAGACGAGTAATACAGTTTAGAAGTTCCGTGAATAGTAGATAACGGTTTTGTGTCATCGTATACGCACGTGTATGTATGACACAGATCAATCGAAACTATATATATATATATATATATATATATATATACATGGTTTTGTGTTGTAATTTTTAGCTTATTTATGCGCATCTGGCTCACAGAGCATGGGAGCGGCGAGTTGACTTCTGACAATTGTCAGATGTATATATATATATATATATATATATATATGTGTGTATATGTGTGTATATAAAGCGATCAGACACTGTTCGATTTTGAATTTTGCACAACAATGGCGGCGTCGTGGCGGGCGATTCGTTCCAATTCAAATACGCGCTATGGCTATGGCAACGGCGGCAGCAGCAGCAGCAAGCACGGACGCGGTAGCAACCTGTGCCTGTTGTTGCATGGGCCGACGTTTGTGACGGCGACGGATAAACGGCGGATTCAGCTACCGCCATCACTACTGCTACAGCCACTACTACGAGAACCAGTACCGAGTGGAGGCACTATTTCTCTTCAAGCGGCGGGCGGATGTTTCTCCTGTCTTCTTGTTTTTCTTCTTCTTCTTTCTTCTTCTCGATCCCTTCCTTGGCCGTCCGTTGGACTCGTTCGACTTGCTCAGACGGACGAACGGATCCATCCGTAGATCAATCGAATGAGCGGTCGGTCGGGGTCTGTCTGTCTATGCATCGATCGCTCAGACCACTGTCGACCACCCCCTCACCCCTCGTACTGGCTTTGACTTGACGACTTTGGGGTGGCCGAGCCCCACACATACATATATATATATATATATATATGTTTTTGTATTGCAAAACGTGGGCGGAACTACTCGAAGTCGTAGCTTTTGTCACAGTTTTCGCTGTGACATTTATGTTGTTGTTGTTGTTGCTGCTGCTGCTTTTGTCGATGATGATAATGACGTTTTTGTTGTGCCTGTTTGGTTAATGACATTGTTGTCGTGGTTGTGTTGCTGGCGGTGGGTATTGTCAATATCGTCCTCCTCGTTAGCACTGTTTCTCTTTATATATATATATATATATATATATATATATATATATATATATATATTATTGCAAACACACTTATATCGAATAACAAATATTTAGTACATCGTGTGTCTCGAAACACGTGATGGGTCTTGAAGTCTGTGACACGGGAATATATATATACCCCTATGATTATTGAAGATCGTTAAACGATGCGGCAAAGCAGACTCATCCAGCCTTACATCTTTACAGTGCAGCACATTAACACATATGTGAACAACTGCTCAGTAAGTATCTGCCATAACAACAATCGACAACGACAACAAAAACAACAGCGAAAACTGCCGTTATCAACCGCGAACAGCAGTAGCCATTAAGAACTGATTACCGCGTTACGAGCAGAAGCAGCAGCAGCAGCTTCAACAACAATGACAATACAATTAGCACTCATTCATGCTAACCCACCTCCTGAAGTGGAAACAGCAGCAGCAGCAGCGTAACAATAACGGTAATTACATTACGTTAATAGAATGTTTTTATACACATTATGGTCGTATTAATGATAACTATTTCACTTTCTGTTATAGCTGGAGCAAGTTGTCCGTAATCGCACCGGTGCCATCATCTGATTCGGCAACCGAAAGTGGCGGAACGGAACGCACGCATTTCATTACACAGTTCTACAGTGATGTGTTAGATAGTGTTACTTGTCTGTCTGAGAACCTAGCAATCACACCTCTGACGTATCGTTGATATCTAATAAAAATAACTTCAGCGTGTTATTGTTATTGTTGCTGTTGTTGTTGTTGAGTTGAAATGGCGGTACAAATAGAAATACATATTCTATTATTAGGTCAATATCTAAGAGATATTTTAACACATCCTACGTACATATCATCGCGTTTGATAAATGACGCCGCGTCACTGTTGCGAAGTAGACGATATCTTCTAAACCATGTTCTAATTTAATCACACGACTGCTTTCTAGGTCAAATGTAATGATTAGTCCAAAGGAAAAGATTAATCATCTGCGATTTCTAAGCTCTATATGTACACGCTTTCCAGCACCGGGCCCAGTAGTTTTTTTTATTGTTGTTGTTGTTGATATGTCTTATTGTGGATCGTGTTTTTCAGCGTTGCCTGGTACGGTTGTCGTGTCGCCTGGGTTGGTCAAATAACACCAAGATAATTTATCATCAACTGCGTATGAGAATTGCCCAGCAAGTGTTAACTCTTCGCGTTGGTGCCAACGAATTGCGATTGTATGTGGAGTGTGATATTTGTTCGTATTTGATTTACGGTTGATATCGTTAGCGCTCTATCCTCAGTTGTCATTCGTTATTATTGTTGTTACTGTTGTTGTAGCATTTTAATTTGTGCGACTGTTGTTGCCTTTGTTGTACTTCCTATCACTTGCCTACGGCTATAATATTTTTATTATACGCAAGAACGCTTGATACGGGGGCGTCTTGTATGTTATTTTTTCCCAGCGTAACAACTGAAGATTATGCGGTGGAGAATGTAGAGAGCGGGCGGGAGAGTGAAGTCGACTATAGCGAAGAGGATTTTCACTTCCACTGAGAGACGCCAATATAAAAGGGAGACAATATAATCCTCCTAGAAGTGCTTCAACTAAACAACGCAATAGTGATAATAATAACGAAGCGAATAAAGGAGTGTCTTAAACGAAATGTCGGAGCGTGGAATTGAAACCATCATGGCTGGCGATGGTCGGTTTACCGTTTGATCGTTAGGTTTCTGTCATTTTTGATTGTTATTAAGACCAATGTAAGGACGAAGATGATGCACTTCATCAGCATCTCCACTACTCTCATCACAAACCTTGATCACATCGTTATTGTTGTGATTATTGCTGGTATTATGATGATTCTGATGATGATGATTATGATTATTATTAATGTGCTCTGGCTACAGCCCCTTCAATTTAAAGCAATTGCGGATTCTTTCATGACGAGTTTCGTCCGTGACCTGACTGAAAGGGTGATAAGAGGGCGGATTCATTTTTAGTAGCCGCCAAATGTTGTTTTTCATTGGTATTTTTGGCGTACCGTTGCAGCTAGGTCTTGTAGAGATGCTACTGTTCAAAGGGAAAGGTACGCAGGAATGGTATTACTGCCATTACGTATCGAATCTATTGTCGTTGCTGCTGTTGTTGTCGTCGCTGTCTGTACTAATGTTGTTGCTAACCGTACTGTTGTTGTTGTTGTTGCTAACGGTACTGTTGTTGTTGTTGCTAACTGTACTGTTGTTGTTGTTGCTAACTGTACTGTTGTTGCTAACCGTACTGTTGTTGTTGTTATTGCTAACCGTATTGTTGTTATTGCTAACCGTATTGTTGTTGTTGCTAACTGTACTGTTGTTGTTGTTGTTGTTGTTGCTAACTGTACTGTTGTTGCTAACCGTACTGTTGTTGTTGTTATTGCTAACCGTATTGCTGTTGTTGCTATTCGTACTTTTGCTATTGTTGTATGTGTGCGTGCTGCTGTTGTTGTGCGTGCTTTTTGGATTGTTGTTGTTGTTGTTGTTGTTGGTATTGTTGTACCTGCAGTAGCAGTGGCAGCAACAGCAGTTGCAGACTTTGATTATGCGCGGGTTTATTGGTATAAAGTAGCTCCGTCGTCGTTGTCGTCTTCATCATCCCCTTCTTCGTCGTGCATCATCGTCTATCTGCTGCTCTACTACGAACATATGAACAGCGTAGTCGGTCGGTCGGATGCTGGGAGTCGGCGGCGTATGGGACGCGGCGTCGGACAGCCAGGACAGGAAAGGCAAATTGCAAGCGTGGTTCGGGGAGGCGACGACACCAAGCCACTATGACGCATGGACAAATTGATTGATCGATGGATAATGATGATGATGATGATGCGTGTGAATGGATGGATGATGAGACGAATGAATGACAATGGATGAACAGAACGGCAGGCGATTGACAATGGACGACAAACGCTCGTGGTGGTGGTGGTGGTGGCAGTGGTGGTGGCGTTGCTGGTGCTGGTGCTAATGCTGACGCGGCTGCTAATGCTGACGCGGCTGCTGCTTCTACCAACAGCAGGACACCGAAGCGGCTAAAGGTCTAAACAAGCGCGACACGCTGTTGACAAACTATGACGCCACTACCACCACCACCACCAGGAAGTAGATGATGCAGGGATAACAACAACAGCAACGACAACAGCAACAGCAACAACAACAATAACAATAAAAACAACAACAACACACATTGACAGACACAGACTGATCGGTGCAAGCCAAGCAGTGCAAATCATCATCATCATCACACCGAGTGGCTTTTGAAACAAAAACTGCGAAACCTCAAGCAAAACATCAAACGGTGCAGCCACAACAAGATCACAACGATCACTGACAACACCATAACTACAACCACAACAACAACAACAACAACAACAACAACGATGATGACTATTGCAACGTCAACAACACAACAACACAAAAGCATCGATAACGGTAACAATAGGCGGCGGCAACAACAACACAACAACAACAACAACAACAACAGCAACAACAACAACAACAACAACAACAAACAACAACAACAACAACACAACGACGACGACAACAACAACAGCGACGTCGACAAGAAGAAGGCAGAGTAAGCATGGGCATCTTCTTATTGTGGATGTTATTCAAGTGGTTCGACAAGGACGACCGGTTAGCTGAGGGGTGGGGGGGTGGCGTCACTGTCGAGAGGGCCCCGGTCCACCGACTGGTCAAAATATCGACAGACTAAACGAAAAAATGGCCGGCAGTAGCAGTAGGAACAACCAACAACAACAGCGGCCACAAACACCGTCGTCTATGTTCACGCAGACAACAACAGCAACAACAACAACAACAACAACAACAACAACAACAACAAAACACAACAACAACAACAACAACAACGAACAAGATACACAAGAGCAACAACTTTCACTCATGTTGCAGCTGTTGCTGCGATTGCTGATGTTGTCGTTCTCATTGTTGTTGTTGTTGTTGCTCTTGACTGCAGTAGTGCATAACGGTTGTTCGCTTCACGCCATTGCTCGCGCGATCTCGCCGCTGTTGCTACTATTGCAACAACAACCACAGCATCAGCAGCAACAACAACAACAGCAGCAGTAGCAGCAGCAACAACAACTGTAGCAAAGCTAACTTCAACAGCGGTGGTGGTGGCAACGCTCGAAATTGCGCAGGCACCAGTGAACACGAGCGAAGAGAGAAGAGCTCTCCAACGTTGAAAGTGGAACCGTGCGAAGCAGCAACATCGCAGCAGCCCCCGTTAAAGCGGTCATGGATCTCGCTCGCTGTCTCTCTCTCTCTCTATCCCTCTCTACCGGTCTGCCTGACAGGAAATCGAGTATAGCAAACGATAGGTGGAGACACACAAACACACACAGAGAAATTGTTGGTGCCCATCCAGAGTCAGTCCGTTTTCTATCCGGCCGGACACGAAGGGTTTGCGCTGTGAACACGTTGCTTTCCCTGCCCCTCGACGTGACCGTCTTATCGGTGAGTAAGTTTGCGAGCGTTTGTGCGAGTGGGGTCTCGTGTATGGGTGAATCTAAACGTGTGGCTGGCTCTGCGCTGGGTGCCCGTCCATCCATGCGAGTTTGCTAGTGATATGGGAGTGGACGGCAGACAGGGGGGGGGGGGGGGAGGTAGAGAAAGGACAAGGAGAAGGAGGGCATTGCGGCTGCGGGAAAATGGGGAACCTTTTGGGGGTGCTTGTTTGTGTTTTGTTTAGGTGCACCAACCGATCAGCAATAGGCGTTAGGCGCCAAATCAAACCGCCTGCTGGCGATCGACTGGCAGGGTTTGGGCTGTTCTGCTGTTAACAGGTATAAAGAAAGCGCGAGAGAGAGAGAGAAATGGAGAAGGCAAATAGAAAAAAAACGAGAGGCGAACTGCAATAATGGTGGTTAGCACCTATTGTTGTTGTTTTTGTTGTTGCTGTTGTTAATGTTGTGTTAGTAACAATAGGTGTGGTGGTACTAACGATAGTTACCATGGCTGTCATGGCCGTCGTCGTCGTATTATTGTTGTTTTATTGTTGTTGTTGCTGTTGTGTATTTATATTGTTATTGTTGTTGATTTTGATACAGGACCAGTTGTACAGCAACAGCAGTAGCAACAGCCGCGGGAGCGAGAGCAGCACGAGGACACGCGTTTCATGATGTGCGTGCAACGTCAAAACATGGAGTTGCTGCATCAAATGCGGGCCATGAATGAATACGATTATTAATAAATAGATGAATAGATGGATGATGCGTGTTGCAAGAAGGTTGGGCTAGGGCAACGCATCGCTGACGCGTCGTTATTGTGTCTGTTGTTGCTGCTGCTGTTGTTGTTGTTGTTGTTGTTGTTGCTGCTGCTACCATATTTGCCGATGTTGTTGTTGTTGTCGTCGATGTTGTTGCTGCTTTGCCGCTGCTGTCGATGCTATCGGAGCGGCTACTTGTGCCGTTATTGTAGCTGGGCCTGTTGCTAGCGCTCTATGAAAGCTTCACAGTGAAACGCCGCCACGGTCCTCGGATGAGTGCGTCAAGACCTTCACGGCGTCGCCGCGCAGCAGTGACCAGAGCAGCATCAGCAGCGCCGGAGCGTTTCCTCGATTCCTCGATAGTAAAAGTCGTTAGTTGGCTTCACCAGCGGCTAGTGCCAGGGTGGCCGGCGCCGCCGCCGTCACCCCCGTTGCCCCCCCCCCGCCGCGTTGGCCGGCCGGAAGGGCGGTTTTCCGGAAGGCGAACTCACAGGAAGGCGAGCCCCGAAGAACGAGCGCAGTGTTCGAAGCCGTTCTTCCTCTTGTCGCTCCCGCTGCTGCTGCTGCTGCAACAGAGGCGGCCTCCTCGACACATCGACCACTACTTGACCGGCTTCACGAAGGCACCCACCCGAAGGCAAAGAGAGATTTGAGAAAACACCCGGGAAGCAGGGTGGAAAAGAACCTTCGTGAGGTTTGGACTTGGATGGATGCCTTTGTTGCTGATGCGACTCACGATGCAGCAGCAGCACCTGTTGTTGTTGTCGTTGTTGTTGCTGTTGTTGTTGTTGTTCCCGTCCTCGCGTTGTAATCGCACGATATGTGCGTGCGTCGTGTTGACTGACCTGACGCCTGAAATTATGAAAAATATCAGCAGCAGCAGCGGCGGCGAAGATAGCCAAGTTTTTGTTAATTATAGTGTTGTTGTTGTTGATAATGACGCCGATGGTGATGATTATCATAATTAGGATTCGTAAAGTGTATTGTGGTAAATCGAACCGTGGTTACGATGATTATGATGATAAGCAATATAACTGTTATGATTAGTGTGTCTTATCTTATTGCACAACAAAAATTCTCGCTCTCGACTATGTATTTTTGCCCCGGAACCACATAATTCACGCGTCTTAATAGGTGTTTGTGCTTGATGGCCATACTTGAGCATAAGTAAGTAAATGCTGAAGTCTTTGAACAATAATATCCTTGTTAGTTATAGGTTTTCTTCAAACGTTCGTCACTGCCAACGCAAGCACAGAATGTGATAACTGTGAATGATGCACAAAACCGCGCTAGTTTCACTAGCCGTGCAGATTCCATATGGCATTCGCTAGAGATGATTGGAGATAATCTGGAGTTGCACTTTAGCTGGATTTGGCCCTAGCTGATGCGTTTCGATGGATATCTTGCGAATTTTAACACTATAACAAGTTACGAGGTGCAACCACACACACACGGAATGTACGATGAGACATGTCCACATGTGTACGAACGGAAAACGTAAAATGTGAACGCAGGTAAGTCGGGCATATCTAGCCCGGTTACGGTTTTGCTCGTTGATCAATTCTGAGAAACTTGCCCCGATAGCGATGCCAGCGTACGAAGAGAAATCGATCTTGGAAAGTTTATTTCAGATCGTCCTAGAATAAGGTATGTTATACCGACGTTGTGTCGCGCGGTGAGGAGTCAGACGGTGTAAGGGACTTTCGCTTCAACTGTTTTTTATGCTTGTTTTTGTTTGTGGAACGACTTCATCATGATTTTCGTCTCGCCATCGTCACTACCGTGTGCCAGGCTGATGTGATTGGATTGGTTGCCAATTCGCTGTCGGGCGTCGAGAAAATAAATATATATATATATATATATATATATATATATATATATATATATATATATATATGTGTGGTGTAGAGATAATCTAGATGAAGCACGTATGGTGGTTCTTGTCGATAAAAATGACAAAAATTGCAACAACAACAATAGAAAACTGCAGCAACAATAGCGGAACCGCGACTATGAAAGAGCGTGTCGTAGCCTCCGTCACACCACGACCATCTGCCACCTCAGTTAGCCAAGACGATGGCACATGCCGACAAGACGTGAATCAGTATAATGTTGTTGTCTATGCTGTTTCATGGCCAGTTTTCGATCATTTGTTTAGTTCTTTTTGCATACAACATTTATTACTAATCGTACGGTCGACATGGCTCGAAGCAGCTTTTCCAAAAACGACGACGATTCTGAATAATGGTGCTCAGGACTACCCTAAAATCGCCAATCCACTTGTCATATAAATGATGTGGTGATGTAACGTGAATGATGATGCTGGTGACGATACCATGGTCGTGTTCTTCGTTTTGTTTTTTTGTGTGGAGTTACTCCACGGGCTCAGGGCACAAGCGTGCTCAGTCAAGGCATGGCTGCGGAGGCTGCTATACGGCACCTATGTCACTTTGTCCTTTATGGCAGGCGAAGCACTGGCGCACAGGCGATCATGTGTGCCAATAGCAAAGGCGTGACAAAGCACACGTTCTACATGTGGCGATTGACTTGAATGGCGTATGTGGCCACTGGACTCACCCGTCCTTGAATTAGTCACTGAGTGATCCGTATTTAATTCACCCACTTCATTTGATTGTGGGACGACCGACCGATTGATGGATTGATCGCTATATCGAGTCACACACGCCTTCCCCCTTTGCTCTCTCTCTTTCTTTCTTTCTTTCTTTCTTGCATTGTGTGGTTCGATCTGTGGACTCCGGTCTGGAACTCCGCAACGCGACACTAACTGTTTGTTCCGTTCCGTTCGTTGCGGTCGGCTGGCGTTTGATGACGACGACGAACGACGAGGTCTGATGAACGCGCCTTCATTTTGTGTTCCGTCTATCCGTCCGTTTATTCAATGTCGTCGGTTGGTCTGATCTGTGACGCCAAGTTGGCCGATAATCGGTCAGCCATACGGTGCGTTCGTACAAAAGCGCACCGTTGACATTAACGCTCGTCCATGTATATATATATATATATATATGTAGAAAACGGCGAGTGTTTGTTGAACCACGTACTTTCTTCACGTACAAACATGATTGTGGGACACAACTTGGCTCAGTGCCACACAGGACGGTCGACAGGATGCTCTCGTCCACAAGATATCGTCTATGGGTGTGTGTTTGTGTGACGTACGGTTCTAATTGTTTACTTTTCTTTTTTTTTTTGGTTATGTTCTTCTTGTTTTCTTGCGCCTCCGCATGCTTGGCCATGAAACAACAGACACTGGTACAGCAGTACGTACGCTTACACGATCAACATATATAACTGAACAGGCGTTGAGCTGGCTGGGCGTGTGCCAGTTTAAACAAAGCGGTCGATCGCCACCGTGGTTACCACCTCTAGTGTACTCGATTGAATCGTTAGTCGATAGAGCAGAAACGAAGCCCACAGCTATGAGCAGCTCGATAAGATTACAGCATGACAGCGAGCGGCGCACGCTTTGTACATAATCAACTATGGCATTTCCTTGGTAGCTCAGTATAGGCTTAGTGTGGCGTGTTACGACGATGATGACCTATATATATGACCGGGTGTAATTAACATAAACCTCCTACGCGTGGGGTCATTGTGAGTTGCATCTTGTATTATATATATATATATATATATATATATATATATATATACATATATATCATTATTTATGTTTAAATACATTGTTTTAAGTATATGTTCTATTATTTTGGCATACATTGACATAAATATTAAGCTGATGATTTGCATAGTCTTTTTCATTATTGCGGTTTTATGTAATAGATTAATGACAATGACGTAGTAAGTAGACTAATTGCAGACCTGCCACCTCGGACAGCGTTGTGGATCGTTTCTGGCAAACTACGTCCTTAAATTAGACAAGAGTGACCAAGTCACAATTTCGATTTTCACAGCCTTGACACATTCATACACTCTGTTCTGGCGGCACGATACACCTTGCAGATTTCGTCATATCACGCCCGGCTTATTTTCGAAATCTTTGTCACTAGAAACTTTGTTGTCTGGCGGATTCGCACGCAGCCTGCATAGAGTATGGCACGCATATGTGACACGCGTTTAAAGACTTGCCGCAGTTGTTTATCTTCACTTACATTTGTTTGCTGACCAGCAGTTACTCAGTTTTTAGCAAACAACTGCCTTTGATAGTGGTGTTTTCTCATTGATGTTGCTGTCGTTTTTTCATGCTCTTTAAGCATACGTCAGAAGCAAAATCCTTCACCCATGGTCCCTGATGTGCACGTATAGAGGCCTGCATGTATATATGCAGTTGTTTTTGTACGTTTTATAAATTATAGTAATAATAGTGATATGGTTGCTCGTAATGTTTCCTCGCCTGCGTCTAGGTCGTTATAAGTACGTGATCTAAAACGTACCAAGAAAAGACGACCAATTAGTTGTTACTGTTACCTTGGACTTTGAACTCGCTCGCCCCCTCCAATGACCAGTCGGTGCTAGTTGGTGCCAGTGTGTCTGCATCCATGTATATATATATATATATATATATATATAATTAAGTACGATTTATCATGACTAGTATATATATATATATATATATATATATATTTGTTAAATGCGATTGATCATATCTAGTGGAAATTAACAGTCGGCCATCATTAGTGGTGCTGCAAGATAATACTAATAGTAATAACAATAAAACAGTAATGATGATCAATATTACTATTGTCGCTGTGACTATTCATAATTCATATTCGTCTTAATACTAGTTTTCTTAACATGCATTTCTATCTACATATTTGCCGCTGTGCGCTGCTAGGACGGGCATAATCGTTAGCGTTATTATTGTTGTTGGTGTTGGTGATGTTGTTCTTGTTATCATAGATGCGGGCGCCGCAACAACTGTTGGTGCTCGTTCAATGTTGGAGTGGCCGAGAGTGCTCTATTGAGTCGGGACGGTGAACACAATCAGCCTAACCGAGCGAACGTCGACCAACACGTCTCCATACACCCCACCCTCCCTTCATATACTCTTGTCAACCCCTTTTAATATTTTTTTGTTTTGGAGATTTCTCAGGTTATCTGTATATATATATATATATATATATATATATATTTATATATATATATATATATATATATATATATATATATATATATATATATATATATATACGCGCCGCAGCCAGTGTAATTGGTTGGCATTGAGAGAATAATATTTAATAATATTTTTATTGTCACTTAACTGCATTACGGATCGCACAAATAACGATGACATTGATTATGCTTCTTCTGCTGCTCTTCATGACGGTGACGATACCTTTAGCAATACGACGATTTTTCGGATATTTCCCCTCATGTTCATATCATTCTATTTTCGTTTATACAATTCGACTATTGCTGGTTATTGCCATGGCCGCGATGCTTTTGATCTCCTTGTTACGTTAACGTTGTCGTCATGAGTACTCGTAGTGATTGTTGTTGTTGTTGTTGTTGCTGTTGTTGTTGTCACTGTTGTCGTTGCCGGTATCTTCTTCATTGCCACCCCACCATCAGCGCCGCCGTGTGGGGAGTGGGGGTGTGTTGATGGTGGTGCTTTTACGATCCTCTTGCTAACCAGCAGTAGCAGCAGCAGCACTGCATTATCTACAGTAGCAGCAAGAGCAGCAGTAAAAAAAAATAGCACCGGTATGAATATCTCTTTAACTTCGTCACTTTCACTTGGAACTTGAGGCTAGAGTTGTTGTTGTTGCTTCTGCTGCTGCTGGTGCCATTGTTATGGTCCGTCTTTTTCTTTGATCTTTTTTTTTGCCGTTCCGTTGTCCGTGGCCCGACACGCGCAGAAATCTGCACAGCAGAAGAAGCCAGTTAGTTGCTGGAGACAAACACCCAGGTAGGTCGCCGTGGCCGCGCGGGTGACCCGTTATCCGGCAGCGCTGGGCGACCTGTGCGCGGTCGGCTGGCCCGGTTCTTCTTCTTCATCATCGTATTCAGTGGACCTTGTGTTGGTGGTCCATGCCCGGCTGTTTTTTCCCCAGAACCCCTTTGTGCCTACACTCTCTCTCTCTCCCTGTGTGGCTTCGTTTTCGTTTTTTTTGGCTGTTGCTGCTTAGTCTTCTTCTTTTTTCTGATTGTTATTATGCATATAAATGTTATTATTAATATGAATGCGATTCTTATAATAATAATAATAATTATTATTATTATTATTATTATTACTCTTGCGATTAATATTCGTTTTTATTACGGTCTTGCTCGGGCCACTCTTTCACAACGTCGTCTCCATCTTCGACTTTGGTCGTGCGACCATCACCATCGCCGAACGAACGAACGAACACTGAAAACGTACGAAAACGGCGGCAGGTATCTATCTGTCTATCTATCAATCTGCATGTAATTATGGCTGTAGTGATAATGATGAAGATACGTACTATTGTGAATATTCGAATAATTATTACTAATAGTATTTTTTCTATTACTATTGTTGTCGTCGGCGTCGTCGTCGTTGATGCATACCTATAGAGACTATCGCCTGGACGCTGGTAGGCTTTGTACTAATACTGCTGTTACCGCCATTTCTACTACAGCTAGTACTAAAACAACGGAATTTAAAAGTTCAGAGTAGGAGGGACTGTGTGTTATTAAACGCTTTCTATACTTTAGGACTACTGCTGCAGCTTTTGTTGCTGTTGTTATTATTGCTGCCATTGTTGTTATTGTTGCTGTTGTTGTTGTTGTTGTTAGCGTCGTAGTATTCTGCTATTCGGATTATGAGAGTGGGTTGTGCATTGGATTTCTACGCATGTTTTGTTCTTTCGTTTGCTCGTTCTATGTCCGTTTGCAGTCCATGTTGCTTCTGTTGTTCCAGCAACTACAAAGGTGTTGCAGCATTGAACCCCTTCTACCACTACCATTATGAACGCTACCAGCATGGCTAACTATATTTACTAATACCACTGCTCGTTGTTGTTGTTGTTGTTGTTGTTGCACAGCACACCTGCTAGCAACTATAATTGTCGCTGCTGTTGTCGTTGGCATCGTCGTCGGTGCTGCTGTGTTTGCTGTTACACTCTGTTGTTGTTACTCTACTATTGCAACTGTTGCAGTTGTTGATGTAGTTGTTGTTGCTGCAGTTCTTCGTCTCACTAAAATGCATACTTTGCGCGTGCGAGAGAAAGAAATATGTTGGTCGGCCAACACGCTAAGTGAAGGAAATCGCTTTAGTAGCCATCGTGTATGATCGATCTGAAATTTCCAAACAAGAGTATATATAGTATATTTGTGTTCATTTGGAAATTGCTATATATGTATACATATGCGCGTGCGTATGTGGTGTGTATGCATGCGTGCATATATAGAGGATCCCTAGCGTTTGTGACTCTATCGGCTAGTTTTACGAATGAAAGGCGATTTTGAGTTGGAATCGGAGAATCGGTGACGAGATGACCCGAGCAAAAATGTCAGAAATGGGAGGCGGCGGCGGCTGCAACAGTGCAGGCTTCGTATGCAGAATTATGCGTTTCTGGCTTTAAGAAAAACTGCCCACTGTGGATCGTCATTTTTCATTCTCCTCCAGGTTTTAACATTCCGACTACAATTATATGATGTCTATTATTGTTATGATGATGATGATGACGACGACGATGAGAACGACAACAACGACTAAGACCCTGTGGGTGGAACTATATAGATAGATCTTATTATAGGTAAACATATATATATATATATACGGGTAGCTGTGCGTCGGTTTGTGTACGACCCAACGAGAAACGAAGCAACCATAGCGAGGACGACTGATCGAAACGAAACATTTTCACGAAGCAAAAAGAGTTGGCGTTGGTGGTGGTCCAGCGTGAACTGGCTACTACTGGCTACTAGTTGACGCTGGACGGCATAGCGACAAAGACGACGACTATGACAGCAATAACAACAACAACAACTATAAACGAAACAGCAGCAACAACTATAAACGAAACAACAACAATAAACGAATCAGCAACAACTACAATAAACGAATAAGCAACAACAACAACAACAACGACGACGATGAGAACAACAATATCGTCAATGACGTTTTTCTTCTTCATCACGACACTTATGGTGGCGAACGGTAAGGATGATGATGCTGCCGTCGCCGCCACCACTACTGCTGTCACCGCGGAGGAAAAAGCATTCTTCACACACGACGAAACGAAGCTATCTTTCTAACAGCTGCCCAGCGCATCACACAGACCAGTAACAGCAGCAACAACAGGACAACAACAACAGCAATAACAACTGGGCAACCATTTGAATTAACCGCCAAATTGGGTGGAATTCGGCGGTTTTTTCCACCGCCCAAACTCTGACAGTGGCGGAGACGGCGGCGAAGTTAGCTTCGTTTTTTTTCTCTCTGTATCTCTGTCTCGCTCGTTCTTTCATTCGCATCATCTACAAAGATATTGTATATGCAGGGTGTCCTAACCCAGTTTGTCCAGACTTGAAGGTGTCGTAGATTTCGGTTAAATGAACATTTGTCCAAATATAATAGAAACGGGCGGGGGGGGGGGGGCATATCGGCGGCACATAAAGCCGGGCGGAAATGTCGTGTCGGGAGAAGTGACAATGAAATTACAAATGTTTGTTATTACCGATGTGGCTGAGCGGACATGGCGTCACGAAATTTGCGATTGCAAGAGAACGAGATGTTCGACAAACAACGTACACAAGGCGGCCATTGCTTGGAAGAAAGCGTTGCTCGTTCCTGCCGTTGGAACACATCCATCAACGTTACCAGCGAGAGAAGATTAGTCCAATTTTCCCGCCCAACTCCGTCGTAGAGTCCCATGAGGTGCGAATGTTTGCGGCCGCTAAATACAAATCGTGCGTACGCCAGGGCAACGCGGGGGCAAATCACGAAACGAACCACTCTAGATTTGGTACTTAAATGATCCCCATGAAGAGCGCATTTTCATAAAGGAAAAGTTTGTTTTATGAGCGCGGCGTAGTGGCGTAATCGATGATGTCTAGCCTTTGGCTATTTCTAGCTCCCTACCCTAAAACAAGTAATATATATATACGTATGTATGTATGTGTATATATATATATGTATATATTATATATATATATATATATATATATATATAGATTATCTTGCAGGATTCCGCCCGCCGTCTAACTGTGCATCGAGGTGGCGCAACCGCCCTAGGTGACGCAAATTTGTATACAGCAGGAAGCACACAACGACAACGTCAACAACAACACCACCACTACCACCGCCGAAAAATATGTCGGCCGAATTATAAGCCGATAACGTAGGCAAACGATATACTACGATAGTAAGACGCACAACTAGATGAACACATACGTGGCCATGCTACGGCTTCGGCAGCGGCGGCACCGGTAGCGCCTTTCAACCGAACCACGACTGCCAAATCGATGATGCGTCGATTTATTATACATGTATGCGTATATACAGCACATGCATGTATACCTCATATATATATATATATATATATATATATATATATATATATATATATATATATATAGCTAAGATTGCGCTGTCGGAGATGATTGCCTTAGCGCTTAAATGCAGCTTCGATCTACTATTGCGCCACTCTTGCAGATACTTCAGAGTCAGCACTACTACTATTACTACTACTAGTTTTACTACTACGACTATGACAGAAACTTGGAGTCATTGTTTTAATCCTGTAGACGGTCCAATTTGTCGACGTCTGGTCGTCAAATTAGAGGTGGATTGGCATCATTCTAATGGCTATGGTCATTGCTGTTGTTGTTGTTGTGCTACATTTATTTATAATTGTAGGTATTGCTGTGTCTATCGTAGTTTCGTATTTTTGACGTCCGTGCCACTGGCCTTAAGGTCCATTGCGAGCGTCGAGACATGTTTTGTACTGAATATATGTTAAATAATTATGTATATTATATTAAAAAAAAAGTATGTTGTTGTAGTAGTCATAGTAGTAATAGTTGTTACGACATCGTTGTCTGTTTCTTCATCTTCTGTATCTGTTGTTGATTCTTATATATTTGAGAGCATTTAGCAATAGCATTAGGTGGCCGTTAAGCATTCAGGTGTTTATTGTATTCAGGTGGTCAAGCTCTACATGTCCAGCGACCTGTAAACGGCGTGCGTATATATATATATATATAGCTATTTCATGTCGGTGAATTAACGGCCGCAGGCGCAATTTGTTGGGCGGTCGTCATCACACCGTTATCAGCACCGTCGACCGAATTCGAGCGTGAACGCAGCAGAAGCTCGGTCTCAAAATTGTGCCGCTGCTTTTAGAAATTTGACTCGAGTGGAAGCTGTCCGAGTGTCGCTTGTTGTTATACTAATAAAATAACCCAAAGAAAAAAAAGAAGAAACTAACAATAGTACTATAATACTCAACCTCAGCAGCAACAGCCGCTGTCGCATTAGTATTTGTTATTATTACCATTTGTATTGATACAGATATTAATCTTAATGTTAGCAGTGTTGCTAACGTTGCTGTTGTTGTTGTTGCCGTTGTTATGCGCCAACGAACCCGGTCACAGTTGTCACTCACTTGTTGTTGTTGTTGTTGTTGTTGTTGTCTGTAGTTCGTTGTTGTTGTTGCTGTTGTTGTTGCTGTTGTTGTTGTTGTTGTTGGAGTAGTACGCTTGTGTTGATCAAGTGAAAGAAGATAAATGGCACAATCCCATTGTCACGTTGTCAGTTGTCTGCGAAGAGCGACTATAAGAGAGATGTGAACTGATAGAGCAAATAAAAAAGAGAGAGTGACAGAGAAATTGAACAAATAAGCCAACAGCAATTGACGACGCTGTTTATAGAGCGTTCATGTCGACGACGACGACGACAACGAAATGGACAGTAATAATAGCCATATCGCTGTTAGTCTGTCTGCCTGTCTAAGTGTGGCGGCGGTTGTGGTTGTAGAACGTGACCGTTTCGCGTGACGTGAAAAACCGCCGTTAGCCGTTTTAGCGCCGGCCAGAGACGGAGAGCCGCTTACTTTCACGCCGCTGCAGGCAGCCTTCCTCTTTTTCGGCTCCGTTCTTGTTCGCTGACTCGTGTCTGATCTTCAAAATGAAAGGAAACCCTGCCAACCAACCGACGACGGATAAAGATATAGGTATAAATGTCTAGTATAGGTATAGATATATAGTCACGTCAATTATATATATATATATATATATCACACCCATATGGCAGATGCAGAAGGGGTAAAGAAGTGCCCTATATATATATATATATATATATACTACACATGTAGCAGTGGTGGCCTGGGCGGCTAACGGTCGCTTTTTTAGGATCGATTCCTACTTGGGTAGAGTAATTTCTTATTCATTGAGTGTTAAATCGAGTTGTCCTACTGTCGCATTCTTAGGCTGGAGAAAGTCCAAATTAATCTAATATGAGCACAATAAAAGTGGCTGAAGAGGTAACGACAAAATGCTGGAATAAAGTACTCTCCTGCTAGCCAAAAGTCCGAAAACGTGGGTTCGATTGGGCCTAAAAGCTCTCCGTGATAAACCCGTGATATACATATATACTTCTGCTTGCCCGTAATTGAATGTGCTTACGCTTCGAAGCCTTAGGTCGTCGGCACGTAGTGAGGTATATATTATAGGTGGTCAAGCTCTGTAGGGTGTTTTGCAATCTGTTAACGACATGTGTATTTGACAAATGCCATTTGTTCAATATTTTCTAGTAATTCCTTTTTGTTGTCAATGGCGCAGTGAGAATGAATTCGAAATTGACGTCTGGCCATCTGCTTTATGGAAATGTATTTGTTTGGGCGACGTTATTCGAAGTGAACAATTTACCCATTCTGCTGCAGTTGTATGCGCCCGCAAATCATTTATTCTGGCGGCCTTGGCTTCTTCTTGCTCTTTATTCAGATATAAATGAGGTTTGTGACCACCAGGTTTTCGTACTTTCAAGATTGGAGCTCGATCGAATTAGCATCACACTGATTGCACTCTGATAACATGAACACCTTGGAGGCGCCTTCCGTAATTCGTAGGTAATTCAACAGGTCGATAAAGCGCTTAGGCGCTTAGTGGGTTACATAGGTAACGTTTTTTTGGGGGCAGTTGAACATCGAGCATGTACTATGCTAAGCATATTGTTACTATCGGAGTATTCGTGCCCGATGACTATCGGTTAAGAACCATATTTTCATATATATATATATATATATATGAAGTATCGATTTGTGGTAAAGTAACTGACACGTACACACACACACACATATATATATATATATATATATATATATATATATATATACAATAGGAGTTCATGTATATTCCCATGAGTCTAAAATCGTTTCCTACTCTCAGACTGCGGCCAGCTTCATTTTGGTGAGCGACACTGGATAGATCCGCTGCAAGCATTGCAGCTATCTATATGCCCAATAGTTTCCAGTTGTCAATATCTGCGGAAACTGCTTTTGGTTCGTCGGAAATCGTTCGTTTTGTGTTCTCTCTCTCTCTCTCTCGCGCGCGCGCTCGCGCCTGTGTAGCCGTCTCTACCTATAGCTGGCTGGATTGGCGTGTGCGCGTTTGGGAACCTGCATCGACGTGGGATGAAGCCGAAATTGACCGCACACTGCACAGCGGGCGCCCATACCGTTCGAATACATCACACACAGACGCACAGACGCATCGGACCGACGAACGAACGGACGTATGCATACTCACACACGTGCCTATACATACGTTACCCACACGTATACGCTGCAGCGCGGCGTCTTCGGGGGATTGATTCACGGACGGACGCGTGGACGCCGCGCTGCACGGCCATAACCCGGCACTTCACCATACACAACGGTCACAGCCGCACACAGCTCCCCTACCTCCTGCCTCCCGGGTTGAAGGCCCGAACGAGTTGCCGTTGGTGTGGTCGATGTCCTCGTGGAAGCTTCGACTTCGGCCGGGCTTCCCATGTCTTGTTTTGCTCGGCCCGACTGTCTCATCGTCCTCACCCCCC